>OZ023263.1:183007590-183274843 GCA_964006375.1 Tillus elongatus
AACGTGTAGCTAATGGCGTATGTGTGTATTACAAGCTTGTTCAATCCTGGTTGTATATTTAGTTTCATAAAATTATTTAATGCCAATAACTTCAACTTTCCTAACGCTAAGAACGTGAATTGGGTACTTCCTATAAACTATATAAGGACATTACGTGTACCAAATTTATTTTACATAAGTTTGTTATTTTCGAAGATACAGAATTATTTTCAAATGCTTAATACTCGACTTGCCGTGAAGCTTGAAACTTGTACCATGGCTTCTAGGAAGGCAAAATAATATCAAGCATAAATATATCAGCTGTGTAATTCTCTAAGATATAAAAAAATTCCTGAAAGCTAATGCAAAATGGTTCCCGACAGATTTTTCTGCATAAAAAACTTACACAAGCTGCTTACAAAAGGAACATATGAAGCGCTGTATCCATTGATCCAGGTTTTAGAGGAATTTCGATGTGGTGTATCTCTTCCTCTTTTCCAATTACGTGTTCTTCAAATAAAGTTGTCATAAAAGTGTTATAACTGCGTTTACCAGTACCACTGAGTTTTTGGGTCAAACCTAACTGTTGCCGATTTCTCAAAGCGAAATTAGTTTTTCCTGACTGACTCAACATAATGCTCGAGCGTGCGTGCGTAAGTAGTAGCCATCCACTGCTCCAAAATTGTCTATCTTCTCTGGTATTCTTTGTGTTTCTCAATTAATGGAAAAATGTTAACAGGTATAGATAGGCGGTTCCGGCCCAGCCTCCAGCCTGCTGCGCATGCGCATATCAACAGGATGACATATAGCAATTGATACGTGGCAGTTGACAGGTGAGGTTGATAAGTGGGACCTGACAGTTGAAAGTGGCAGTCAACAGTAGGGTATTTTTCGGATATCTAAGTTTGGATTTGCCATGTTAGCTCCCGGACTCCAGCATCTAGGTCCCACGGGATATAACTTAAGAGCAGGAAAGGAAGAAAGAGAGAAACAGATAAGGTATCAGAATAAATATTGGTTGTAACAAAAAATTATGGACAGTTACCAAAATTTAAAATATTAAAATTTGGAAGTATTGTTACTCTCAAGAAGAATTCGAGCTGTTCCCATTTTGGTTCATATTTAAGCCAAAATTTCATGAATTGCAGTAACAAGTTTAACACCGTTTTTGTAAGATGCATTGTAAAATTTATATTTCAATAAACCAATAATAGTAATAATAAGAATGATAATATGAAAATTAAATGAAATTGAATAAAGCGAACTTTCATTCTCTTTTTAAAAAATGTCAAAAATTTACCTATACATTATTACAATCTAAACAGTATAGAGCTAAGCGAATTTTCTTTTCTTTCTGCAGGTTGTCTACATACATATACATTAGGAACATTTTTCTGAAAGAGAATGAAAATTATCCCTGTTCAATGCAGGTATTTCTTTTAAATTTCATATTATTCTTATACCTTATCTCTTTTTCGCTTTCTCTATCTCTGTCTCTCTCTTTCTCCTTTAAGTTAAATCATTAGTGGCCAAAGTTTTGGAATATATAAAATGGCAACCCTCAATTTAAAAATAAGGAGACGACATTACTGTTAGCTGTCACTTCCAACTGTGCCAAATGTGCCACTTATAAACCTCTGCCTTATAAACTTATAAACTGCCAGTTATCAACTGCTACATGTCATGATAAGACACGCCCATGCGCAGGAGGCTGCGCCGTAACCACTATATATATATATATATATATATATATATATATATATATATATATATATATATATATATATATATATATATATATATATATATATATTATATATACATATACCTATTGTTGTCCAAGGCATTCTAAAATGGTTATAAAAATCATCTCAAGTGTATTTAGATTTTACACCCTCGTAAAATATTCATTTCTCGTTGGTTTATTTTTTTCTGGCGACACTAGATTAAACAATATTTTATATGGCCAGCCCTACTATATTAATATTGAGCGGAGCATCATCTGATTTCATTATAATGAGGTTTATAACTTGATCATTATTTTCATTATCTCTTTTTTATTTTAAAACTTTCGCTTAGATTTGGGGTTATGAGTACAGACTATATTGCACAATTTAAAAATAACAGACACAAGTAGATACTGCTTTAAATCAACATAATGCGTTCATAAGATTTCCAGTCGCTGAATTGTATCAACAAACAACAGTTGAGCTCTTAAATTCAGCCGTCGGCGCCTGAGAAACACACTCACCAATTAAGAGCTCAAACTCGCCCGTTGGTGCCTGGTAAACGCAGCCTATATTTCAGTCTTGGTCCAATAAAATTTGCTTTTCTCCTCCGAATTTCTGTTAACAGTTTATAAAAATAAGCCCACTGAGAGGTAATTTTACAGTTTTGCTTAGTTCCAGAGATAATAACGATTTATAAATGGAAACTTTTTGGAGAAGATGGATATGTTAAATAAATGGTAGTAGTGAGTATTTTTTTAGAAAAATTAGTAATATGTTTTTAAAAAACAAAGCAGACAAACGAATAATTAACTCCTGTGTGTAATTTTTATTTCACAAACCAGAGAGGCAGTGCTATTACGTCAGAAAAGCTCACACGTAGAAATATTTAAATCAAAGTCTGAGTAACAGAATAAACATAAACATAAGTAAGCGAGCTGGGTTCAGTTCTTCATGTCTAGCTCCAGGTCTGGACTCATCTAACGAGAAATTTCAGATACAATACTAAAGGTGTACGTGTTTTTTTTTGTTTCTTGTTGCCAAAAACTATCTTTATTTGTCTTTCGTATACTGCATAATATACAGGGTCAATCACACAACATAATTGTTAAAAGTTTTTAAACTTCTAATCCTAGACTAAACTTGAAATCCATCTAAAGTCTGGAAGCAAGTGCGCTATGGAAGTGACTTTTCATAAAAATGTTTTTAATAGCAAATATGTCTCTGTAATCAGGCATCAATCTGGTAACCCATATGCGTTACCAGATTGATGCCTGCATCAGGTTTTTGCCTAGGAAACCAACATTTCAAGTTTGTTTTCGGAAGATTTTTCAAACAATAAGTAATGTCGATAAAATATGATATATATCCTATATAGTAGAAAGAATGTACCATATTTTATCAACATTACTTATTGTTTGAAAAATTTTCCGAAAACAAACTTGAAATGTTGGTTTCCTAGCCAAAAACCTTAGGTTAATAGCAAATTGAGCTATTTAATTTGAATAATTTCATGAAAATTCGCTACCAAAACACACTTACAGCGCATCGGATTTTTCTGACAAACAGCATCGTATTTCGAGAAAAAACGCAAAAATGCAATAATATAAAGGCGACTTATGGACCACCTGTGATTGTCAAAATATTGTTCTAAGATGCAACTTGAGACACCCTATAATTAGCGTATACAATTTTTTCTCGTATCTTGTATAATAACAATTATATTGAGCTTTACCATGGAAATGCGTTACCTGTATTTATGTAATCAGATAAAACTGAAAGTAAACCCGCATATGGATTCTAGGGAGCCTAGTTTGCGCTAGTCGCGGTCTCCTCTTTAACGAATTTTTTCTACGAAAATTAGCTAAAAATTATAAAACGTTAAACCATAGACTTAACTAAACCTACAGCGAAACCATCAACTTAACTAAACCTACAGCCAAAGCATCAGGGAAAGGGTCTATTTGAAATTAATTTTCCGTAAATATTTTAGTAAAATGAAGGGCAATGACGGTTGAGTCTGAAACTTAAGGGTTCGCAGAACACTCTTCTTGCAAAATTTTCTTTTCACAATCCGTATTTGTTTCACGTTCTTTGCCTAAACATTGCCAATTTTGACGTTTTAAATCGCGACTTTGACGCTTTTTTTCTTTAAATACCTATAACTTTTTTGTCTTTGTACGTAGAGACATAATTTTGGTAAATGGTTTACTCTTTATAATACAAACACGCGTATCTAATTTAGGTGCCCTTACTTTTTTATTTTCTGAGATATAATTTTTTCCGAAAGGAAGCACAACATTTTCTGGAAAAACCTAGGCCTATTTTCCTGGCTGCTAACGAACTTATCCAAGCCACTTGCAAAAGGAAGGTACTCACCAAATTTTATCACAATCGGCCCATTATTTTTTGAGTTATCGGTGTGATATATATATATATATATATATATATATATATATATATATATATATATATATATATATATATATATATATATATATATATTGTTGACTTACACATTAGAGCATTTCATATTTCATATATATATATATATATATATATATATATATATATATATATATATATATATATATATATATATATATATATATATATATATATATATATATATAGACAAAATTCACTAAAAAGCCGTAGAAGATATGTTTTTGGTATTTACAAATCACCAAAGGAAATGTGTGATTTACAAAATTTAAGCATAACATTTTTGACCGATAAAATGAGTCTAACAAAGAAGCAAAATCTTCTAGAACTAAATAAAGATAAATAACTTCTACCACATGTAAGGCGACGTGCCGGCTTAGGCGATGAGTTAAAACGTCTGGACGCAGCAAGTGCGTTAGTGAAATTTCATAGAAATGATCTGGCACCAAAATTTTATTATAACTTTTTTTATTGTAATATAAAAATCTAAATTTTGGTGTATAGTTTCCGTTTTATATCGCAAACCTACCTGCCAAATTGTCATAGCTTTTCTATTTTTTGAGATAAATTTTTTTTTCGAAAGAAAACTCAAAATTTTCCCAGAAAACCTCATCCGATTTTCTTGGCTAACGAACTTGTCCAAGCCACTTGCAAATGGAAGCCATATGCCAAATTTGATCAATTTTTTTGCAAATGACCGCGAACTAGGACCCCTGGAACCCATATCCGGGGTCAGTTTCACTTTATATATATATATATATATATATATATATATATATATATATATATATATATATATATATATATATATATATATATATATATGTATACAGGGTCTCCCAAGTTGAGTAGCCTATTAGATTATTTTCCAAACTATGCATATCTGAATGCTGAAAATTTGCACATGGGGGTTGCAGAAGATGCTCTATCTGAAAAAAATAATTCCAAAATGGCGCACTTCCGGTTCTACCAGAAGTAGGTGCTAACTTTGTTATTTTAAATATATATATATATATATATATATATATATATATATATATATATATATATATATATATATATATATATATATATATATATGTATGTATGTATGTATGTATATATAAACATATAAAAATTGAAACTGACCCCGGATATGGGTTCTAGGGGTCCTAGTTGGCGCTCATTTCCAAAAAAAATTTAAAATACAAAAGTCGGGATCTCCCCATTAGTGAATTTTTTCTAGAAACATTGACTAATAAAAATTAAGTTGTTATAAGTAAAATTCTGAAGCCGTACCGATCGCCGTTTATTTAAACAAAAACATTCGTAAAACTCATAATTACCTTTGGTCCGAAAACCAGTAGCAAGTAGTGGTGAGAAATGTTTTCTTTCATCTAAATTATATTACTGTTATTATATAAATTATTGCGCTGGTTAATTGTTTATGTTGTTTCTAGTAAACTAGCCCTAATATATATGCAGCTGTCCCGGTACTGTTCGTACCATAATCTTCCGAGTTTTGCCGACCAAATTTATTGTGCTTCGCCTACCCACACGTTTTTAGTGAATATTCGTATAAAAAATTCACTATTGTGGAGATCCCGACTTGTGAGTTTTGAAAAAAAAAATTAATGAGCACGAACTAGGATCCGTAGAACCCATATTCGAGGTCAGTTTCAGTTTATATATATATATATATATATATATATATATATATATATATATATATATATATATAGAAAATGTAGCATGTCCTTCCTTTTGTAAGTGGCTTGGCTAAGTTCGGCTGGCCAGGAAAATCGGACCAGGTTTTCTATGCTATGGTAAGCAAATTTGGTAGGTAGATTAATGATATAAAAAGTAAACAATACTCCAAAATATAGATTACTATGTTACAAGAAAAAATAGTTTTAAAAATATTTGGTGCCAGATCATTTGTATGAAAATTCACTACCATAAAGTAGAGTTTGTGTCTCTCTCCTAGCCATATTTTTTTTTTGCATTTACCTGTAAAAATAAATAGCCAACCGGGGGACTCCAAGTTTTCAAGTTCAAAGTACCTTAACAGAAACCCACCATGCCTATACCTGGCGAATTAACTTGAAGGACTAAAATACCTTCCGATATTTTACCTTCCTTACAACCCCAACTGCGGTCAGAAGGGTGAAGCACTGTAGGGTATCGAAATTTTGCTATTGGCGTAACGTATTAAAATCCTCCCCAAAATCCGCTGACAACGAGAATAAAACCGCGGTTAAAAGCTTCCGGTTTCGGCAGAACCGAAACAGGATTTATATATTTATATTTTTACTCTTTGTATATTATAGTCACCAAATAAGTTATATATTTTTTTATATCATATTATAATATTTCCCTAACAACCATTTCCCCACAAATGTTATGCCTAGGTATCCTACTTCCATAAGGCGGTACGTTACTGTATTTCATGCCTTTTTGGGGCTTCCACTGTCCTCCCAAAATATGAAATTTTTCAAGTGAAGTAGTAGAACTCGAGTTAACCCCTTTTTTTCGACCAAACCAAACACCGACCCACTCCACCCTTCGAAAGTAGATTTGGTACACAGGTAGCTGTTCAAAGCAAATATTAAGGATTGTAAGTAAAGTCGCTTGAGAAGAAATGGAATAAATAGGGGTTGATTGGGAAAAATTTATACTGTTTCATAAAAAATTGAGTTATATATTGGTTCAGAAGTTTATGGGTATATAAATGCGAATATTACTAGACACCTGGCACTTTTCTTTAATGAAATTAAAGTGTATGTTGATTGCAGCGTGGTTAAATAATAATTTTCTTTGTAACAAAATCATCGACCCCAAATTCATTCCATGAAAAGATCTAATGAGAGTATATTATTACAATGATGTGATTGTTGTGACTTAATTTCCAGCACTATTTTAATAGCGACCTAATTTGTATTTTTTTTTCTACTTTAACGTCGATCTATTCTCCCGAAAATAGCCAATCACCAACGCCTCACTATCCTGGAAATTTTGCCGAACCCCCACCTTTCTGTAACATCGCATGGACACGGGACCGACGGCTTTACGCCCCTCCGGATGAAGGAACGTGCAGACATTCAACTTGCTAAAATACAATGCTTCGACCTCGGTTGATGTTAATTTTACTTAAAAATGAAAGGGGAACCCTAGGAATGGAACCCGTTACTCTTTGGTTTGGAGGCACATTTTCTTGCTCCTGGACCACTGATGCTCCTGACTTAATTGGCTTTTTAAGTAAATAATAAATCTTGTCGCATGTTAAATTTTTTTAGACTTTACGACAATCTTCAGTAGTGCATTTAAACATATTTTCAAATCAAAATATTTTATTGGCACAATGATGTTCATTTAACAAACTTCACTGGACACTTACTTAGTCACAAACATGAACAAACTTTAAACAAACTTTTACAAACAAAATTCAGTTGCATTCCAGTCCTGGCTTTCAAGACGAGGGTTACAATGAAACGGGAGTTTCCGATGCGAGGGACAGAATAAATTACTGACATACAAGGTTGTAAAGTGTAACAGTAGGAAAGCTATTCGCTACTCGATTATACCCTTGTTCATTCCTATATCTACCCCGTGAAAGGATTGGATCGAAGATACAGCTTTCATTTATTTCCGTGATACCTTCAAAAGAATTCCTTGATTGCGGAGTCCAAAACCGAAAACTGAAATGTTTCAATGAGATGCCGTACTGTTCCACATACCCAGATTGACGTTAATTGATTTGCATGTCTGATGGTGTTTTTCGAAATTTCATTTATTAAACGCGTGTTTATGCATCTTATTCACTGAATATAATTGTTAAATGAATAGGTTGCAGTTCTGTATTACAATTTAATAGTGAATCCAAATTAACTAGTGAATATTGGAACCTGTGATAAGCACTGATACAACACATCTTTTTAAAGACCTGTCAAGCGTTTCACTAACAACGTTAGCGTCATCAGAGGATGACAAATTCTTAACTATTTACAACTAAACTTCACCTTTTATACTACATCTTGGGTAAAACCAATAGAGGGACTAAATCCCAGGAAAATTTTCTCTGTATTGTATTTTAATTGCCGGACGGCATTTTTGAATATTCGTTCTAACTCTACCTGCTGAGTTCCTGAATCTCTTCTATGTCAAAAAGAGAGTGCAAACAAGGGTCTATAAAGCAATGGCGGAGCTTGGTTTAAGGAACTTTTGTTTTTTATTTCCTAAAAGATATAAATACTTTCTTACGCATCTAACTTTGCTGGTTGTCTAACATTTTTGATAAGCTACAGATTTTCTTTTTCTATGTAGTGATTATTATCGCAAATATGTTGTGTCATGCATAACTTTTCTACACTACCGTATCTCAGCTGTGCCAAATGTTCCTTAAATCTGGCGTAGCTTTGTAATTTCCTATTATTAGAAATCACATGTTTAAATATCTTGGTAAACACATATGTAGGAGACAATTGTCAGTAATTAGATACTGTCAATCTACATCCTCACTTGCACAATAAAATGGCATTTGCTAATTTACATTTTGTTGGATACACACCTGTCTCAATCATCATATTTATTGTATGCAAAAAGGGTTTAATAATCAGATGTAAACTGTCCTTCACAATCCTCGTTGAAATACCATCTGTGCCAGTAATTTTTGTATTAGTGAATTTTCTTAAAAAAAATTCACTAATGAGGAGATCTCGACTTTCGAATTTTGAAAAAATTTCTTCAAATGAGTGCTATGTAGGACCTCCGGAACCCAAATCCGAGGTCAGTTTCAGACTTTATATGTTTATATATATATATATATATATATATATATATATATATATATATATATATATATATATATATATATATATATATATATATATATATATATATATATATATATATATATATATATATATATATTATGTGTCACACCTATAACTTAAAAAATAATGGACAGATTTTGATAAAATTTGGTACATACCTTCCTTTCGCAAGTCGCTTGGATAAGTTCGTTAGCCAGGAAAATCCGCCTGGGTTATCCCGGAAAATTTTGTGTTTTCTTTCGAAAAAAATCGAAAAAAATTTATATTTCCAAAATTAACAAAGTAAGGGCAACCAAATTTTATACGCGGGTTTATATCATTAGAGGCAAGTTACCTAAATATATAAAATTGAGCTCCGTAGGTTAAATGACAAAAAAGTTACAGGCATTCAAAGAAAAATAAATTTGGGTTCTCCTCAAAACATCAAAATCGCGATTTTAAACGTCAAAATTGGTGAGTACCTTCCTTTTGCAAGTGGCTTGGATATGTTCGTTATCCAGGAAAATCCGACGAGATTTTCCCGGAAAATTTTGTGTTTTCTTTAAAAAAAAATTATATCTCCAAAATTAACAAAGTAAGGGCAACCAAATTTGATACGCGGATTTATATCATTATAGGAAAGTAACCTGCCAAAATTTAGCTCTCTAGGTCAAAAGACAAAAAAGTTATAGGCATTTAAACAAAAATAAATTGGGGTTTTTCACAAAACGTCAAAGTTGCGATTTAAACGTCAAAATTGACAACATTTAGGAAAAGAACTTGAATCTAATACGGGCTATGGAAATAAAATGTCTCAAGAAGAATGTTTTACAAACCCTGAAGTCTTAGTTTTAACCGTCATTGTCCTTGATTTTAATAAAATGTTTCCAGATAATTCATTTCAAATAGACCCTTTCTCTGACGCTTGGCAGTAGTCTTAGCTATAGAGTTTATCGTTAATAGTATATAATTTTTGTAGAATTTTCGTAGAAAAAATCAATAAAGCTCAATATATCTGTTATTATACCAGATATGAAAAAAAATGTCTATATTAATTATAGGGTGTCTTAAACTACATCTTAAAAAATTATTTCTACAATCACAGGGTGGCCCATAAGTCGTTGGTGATACAAATTTTCTTTTTTTTTAATCAAACACGCCTTATGTTATTGCATTTTTGCATTTTCCATCGAAATATAATGCATGTTTGTAAGAACAAAAATTCTGGACGCAGTAAGTGCGTTATGGTAGCGAATTTTGATCAAATGCTTAATATTTGAATAGCTCAATTTGCTATTAACCTATAAGGTTGACCAAAAAACGAGTTTTTTCGGGAACCCTTTAAGTTTACTTTCGGAATTTTTTTTACATTTTCAAACAATAAAGTTATTTTGATGAAACATGGCACATTGTTTTTACTATATAGATTATACTGGTAACCAAATTTGATGCATGCTTTCTTTAAAAAAAACACACATTATTGCTATTAAAAAATAGTTTTATGAAAATTCACTACCATAACGCACTTGCTGCGTCTCGAGATTTTTTTTAATCTTTTAAGCATTTTTATTAATTCTGGCTCATCCAGAAGATTCATATAAGCCGAGTTTGAAGCACTATATTTATAGTCATGTGTGTTAGGCTGCAAAGACTCATTGGGTCTTACATAGGAGCACATATTGACTAATTTACTATTAACATTTTCCAGCACTGTGTAATATTCTTTCTTATTCTTGATTAAGTCTACAGTGTTAAATCTAGAATTTAACTTGTCCTTGGACACATAAGACTAGACTAAATTCCATACTACCCTTGCCTGATTGCCACTTTATTTTATGTATCCATCATTCTCCATTTGCTTGGCCTGTTTTATCACAATTTTAAAGGTTTTACAATATTTTCTATAATAGTATTTGTCAATCCCATTATCGAGTATTTTTTCATATAACCTTCTTTTGGTTACACATGAGGTCTTGATACACTTAGTCAATCACCCTTAATGGGTTTAAGGTCCATTTCAAAAATATTTTCCTGGCAAGTTATAGAATAACAGTGAGCTACTGACTCTAGAAAACAGTTATACGCAATGTCAATATCTGTAACCGCAAACACATTTTCCCAACCATTTTTTGAGTATAAATCTTTCTTTGCCTTCCTAAGTCAATGTTTTAACTCTTTTCTTAACATGTTAAATGCCACCACAAAAAATTAATAAGCCTTACACGACCAAAAATTTTTGTTTATTTCACTCTTAGTTACTTTTAAACTGGTCTCACTTATTACGAAATTTTCTAAAAGGTCAAGAAAGCCCTAAATTGTGAGAAAAATTTGAGATGCTCATTGGCACCACGTGGCCTGTGTGACAAATTTAAGTGTTTAGGCCATGAGAAGCCATACAACACCTCATGGTATTTATGTATGATACATTCATGCGCATTTCTTTCCTTGGGGGCCTGGTGAAAATTTGAATATCTTCCCACTTACCGAAAAAAATGCTGCTGTAAAAACAGAACTACTTAACATGATTGACAAAACTCCATGGGATTTTTTTATTTTTTTATAAATGAAGAAATTATAAATCTGATTTCAAGGAAAAGCTAGCTCTTTCACTTCTAAATATTGAAGAGCCTGAGAAAAACACTGCGAGAACAAGTCCCGTTTATGTAAGACACTATCTCCAACAAGTTAATCATTCCGAAAGAAGATGCTGTACTTAGTGCTATGAAAAGTTGTCTCAAGAAAATGGAAGACAATTTGCTCAAAGCATCACTCAGCAAACATCTGGTATGTTCTTCATAAAACATTGGTACATTCCCCAGAAATAATAAACACATTAATTAGAATCCTCATGTATAATTTAATCAAACCGGCATGATTATCTATTAGTAATAAACATTTGCCAAATGAAAACAAATAGTGACGTTTCTGTAGTGCTAGATAGTTTTGTTTCGACGCGTGTCGGCGTCATGGCTAAATTGAAAACCGTATAACATTTTCACAGTATAAAAATGTTAAATTGTCAATATTTAGAAAACTACAAACTTTTGGCATACACAACCTTATACAAAGTTATCCTCTTTTTAGAGAGTTTTCTTAGAAAAAGTTAATTAATGGGGAGTTTCAGACTTTTGAATTTAAAAAAATTCTGCAAATTAGCGCGAACTGGGAATCCTAGAACCCATATCCGGGGTCAGTTTCATATATATATATATATATATATATATATATATATATATATATATATATATATATATATATATATATATATATATATATATATATATATATATATATATACATCACACCGATAACTCAAAAAATAATGGGCCTATTTTTGATAAAATTTGGCATGTACCTTCCTTTTGTGTGTGGCTTGGATAAGTTTGTTATCCAGGAAAATCGAACCAGTTTTGGGTGTTCTTTCGGAAAAAAAAATATATCTCCAAAAATGAAAAAGCTATTTTAATCATATTTGGTACACAAATTTGCGACATTAAATTGAAACTATATACCAAAACTTAGATTTCTAAGTTTGTCTATGATTTGAGGCGAGAGGCTGATAGTCAATAAGGTAAATTGTTGCATGCCAGTTGTGTCTTATCATCCAAGATAACCGGTGTATTTCATTTGCACCAGTACTTTTCCTTTATTTGTTTTCAACATATTTGATACGAATAATGCTGTGTATATTGTATTTGAAAGACAATGGATAGTAATATGAAAAAAGTCTGGACGCAGTAAGTGCGTTATGGTAGCGAATTTTCATACAAATGGTTTTAATGGCAAATATGTCTTGTTTTGAAAAAACTTCTGGACGCAGCAAGTGCGTTATGGTAGTAAATTTTCATAAAAATGTTTTTAATAGCAAACATGTTTTTTAAGAAAGCAGGCATCAATCTATATAGTAGAAACAATGTGCCATGTTTCATCAAAATAACTTTATTGTTTGAAAATATACAAAAATTTCCGAAAGTAAACTTAAATTGTTCCCGAAAAAACTGGTTTCCTGGTTAACCTTATAGGTTAATAGCAAATTGAGCTATTCAAATTTGAAGCATTTAATGAAAATTGGTTACCATAATGCACTTACTGCGTCCCGATTTTTTTTTCTTACAAAGATGTATTATATGTCGATGGAAAATGCAAAAATGCAATAACATAAGGCGTGTTCGATTAAAAAAAGGAAAATTTGAATCACCAACGACTTATGGGCCATCCTGTAATTGTGGAAATATTTATTAAAAAGAATCTCAAGACATCCTATAATTAATGTATACCTTTTTTTCGTAATTTGCATAATAACGGATATATTGCGCTTTAATGATTTTTTACGAAAATTTGACAAAAATGATATACCATTAAACGGTAAACTCGATAGCCAACACTACTGCCAAAGCATCAGAGAAAGGGTCTATTTTAAATGAATTTTCTGGGAATATTTTAGTAAAATGAAGGACAATGACGATTGAAACTAAGAGTTCAGGCTTTGTAAAGCATTCTTCTTGAGACATTTTCTTTCCATAGCTCATATTAATTTCAGGTTCATTGTCTAAATATTACCACTTTTGACATTTTAAATCGCGACTTTGACGTTTTGAGAAAAACCCAAATTTATTTTTCTTTAAATGCCTGTAACTTTTTTGTTCTTTAACCTACAGAGCTAAATTTTGGTGGGTAGCTTACCTATGATGATATGAACCCGCGTTCCAAATTTGGTTGCCCTTACTGTGTTGATTCTAGAGATATAATTTTTTTCGAATGAAAACTCAAAATTTTCCTAGTCCGATTTTCTTGACTAACGAACCTGTCCAAACCATTAACAAAAGGAAGGTAAGTGCCAAATTTTATCAAAATCGGCCTATTATTTTTTGAGTTATTGGTGTGATACATACATATATATATATATATATATATATATATATATATATATATATATATATATATATATATATATATATATATGAAGCATTCACAGGCCATTTAGGCCCATAGCTTGGTAATACGTTTCCATTGCTATATATATATATATATATATATATATATATATATATATATATATATATATATATATATATATATATATGAAGCATTCACAGGCCATTTAGGCCCATAGCTTGGTAATACGTTTCCATTGCTTCCTATCCAGTGCAATCGTCTTCCAGTTTTGGACTCCTTTTTCTAGCAAGTCTTGTTGTGCTGCATCAAGCCATCTTTTTCTTGGTCTTCCCCTCTTCCTTCTACCCTCTGGATTTGACCAGACACACTTCTTCACCATTCTCTCCACACCCATTCGTTCTATATGTCCCAGCCACTGTAGTCTGCGTGCCTTAACCAGTTGAGACACCGGCGGTTCTCCATACATTTCATACACTTCCACATTTGGACGTCTTTCCCACATGCCATCTACTTTCTTGCCTCCGAAGATTCTGCGTAGTACCTTTCTCTCCCATATCGCTATTCTGTCCTCCAGTCTTCGGTTCATTGTCCATGCTTCACAACCATATGTCAAGGTTGGTCTTATCACAGTCCTATATACTCTGAGTTTCGCAGCACGCGAGATGTTCTTTGATCTAAGGAAGCTGTTAAGCCCTCCTGCACATCTGTTGGCTTTTGCTATCCTTAGGTTAATTTCTACCTCCTCATCACATCTATTGTCTACTAATACACCTAAGTACATGTAATTATTAACCTCTTCGAACTCTATGACTCTCTCCCCTCGCATTTTCACTGTAAAAGGTTCACTATTAGTCACTTTAGTCTTTTTAATTGCCATATACTTGCTCTTGTCCTTATTTATTTGAAGTCCCACACTGTCTGCTACTTCCACCAAACTTCTAGTGATACTTTCCAGCTCTTTTCTATTTCTGGCCAGTAACAATATATCATCCGCATAAGCAAGGCACTGATGACTCCTGTCAAACAAGCTCCCAGTTCTGTTTATACCACTCTCTCTTATCACTTTCTCCAGAACTATATTGAATAGTAACGTTGACAGCGGATCTCCCTGCCTCACTCCTCTTCTCACATCAAACTCTTCTGTCAGATTTTCGTTTACCCTTACTGCGCACGTGGTGTTACATAGTGTCATTATTACCAGTTTCACAATATACTCGGGTACTCTGAACTCTCTAAGTATATCAACTACTTTACTTCTTTTCACTGAATCGTAGGCGGTCTTAAAGTCGACAAAGATCATGTGTACTGGAATCTCGTACTCGTAACAGCCTGTCAAAACCTGCTTTAGCAGACATATCTGGTCAACTGTCGACCTACCCTTCCGAAAACCAGCCTGATATTCCCCTAGCAAAGGCTCTATATATTTTCTAGCCGTTTCTTTATTAGTGTTGCTAAAATTTTGTAGGCCACATCTGGTAACGCTATCCCCCTATAGTTGGTGCATTCTGTTATATCTCCTTTCTTAAATAAAGTTACCATGATGGTCTTATTCCATTTTTTTGGCATTTCTTTTGTTTTCCAAATTTCTTTTATTAGCTCATACATCATGGCAACCAAAGCAGTCCCTCCGTATTTAAAATTTTCGGCCATAATGCCATTTTCACCTGGACTCTTGTTGTTTTTCATTGTTTGTATAATTTCTTCTATTTCTTGCTTCGTTGGATCTTCTGTAACTTCTTCCTCTTCATAAAACTCTTGATGACACTCTTTCAGTTCTTCTTCATTTCCATCATTATGCAGTTCTTCGAAATGTTCTTTCCATCTTCTGCATATGTCTTTATCGTTTCCAAGCAAATTGCCTTCCTTATCTTTAAAGAACACTGCTTTGCTTTGGTGGCCTCTTTTTATATCTTTCACGTCTTTGTAGAAGTTACGTATTTCATTTTTTTGATATTTATATTCAATATTTTTTATTTTGTCTTCCAGAAATTTTCGTTTCTGGGTTCTACACATATTTTTTGTTCTCTTTCTTTGTTCGTTATATTTTTCTAGGTTTTCCTCCGTTTGCGCCTGAAGCATTTGATGTCTTAATACTGCTCTTTTTTTTAGTGCGGCTTTACATTCTTCATTCATCCAGTACTTTTTTATTTGTTTTCGTCTCTTTTCCAGGGTTGCTTTCGTTGCCTCAGTCACCGTCTTTTCTATCTTTTCCCATTTTTCTTCAATGCCGTCTGTATTCAGGAACATATCACTACTATAAGCTTTGTCTATTCTTTTCTTGTAGTTGAGGGCTATTTCTTCTTTTCGTAGATCATTAACATTGTATCTAGTTTCTGTCCTCCTTTTTTGTGTCTGTTTAATCGTATCTGGGAATCTTAAAACAGCCTTTACCAAGAAGTGATCTGAATCAGCTTCCGCACCCCTACGTGTTTTCACATTGGTGATTAGCCAAGCATGTTCTTCCTTTATTAACAAGTGATCTATTTGATTTGTTTTATTTTGTCCCGGTATCGTCCATGTTCCCTTATGTATATCTCTTCTTCTAAAGTGTGTACTCATTATTTTCATATTCTGTTCTATTGCTAAAGATATCAACCTTACTCCATTGTCATTACTCGCCGTATGTTTACTTTCACCTCCTGTTATTGACTTATATATGTCTTCATTGCCTATCTTTGCATTTGCGTCTCCCATCAAAATTATCACGTCATTTTTTGGTATATCTTCTAGCGTTTTTTCCAGCTCTTCGTAGTACTGATCTTTCACTTCTTCTTCTTTTTCTTCTGTTGGAGCATGCATATTTACAATACTAATCATCTTATCTTCTGCCTTAATTCTTATGGAACATAATCTGTCTGACTTTGGTTTGAAACATTTAACTTTATCTTGTAGCTTTTCGCTTATTAAGAATGCGACTCCATACCTTCTCATATCACTACCACTTGTAAATAGGATATAGTTTCCAACCCTTTGTATATCATTTCCTTTCAAGTGTGTTTCCTGTAACGCCACTACTTGCATACTATATTTACTGACCTCCATAATTAGATTATTTAAAGCACCCTCTTCATACAAACCCCTTACGTTCCACGTACCCAGATTTAGATACTCGGTTTTCGGTTTCACCTGGTATTTTCTTGTTTGGTTACTGTGTTCTTTATCTTTATTGGTATTTGCGTTTGCTCCTCTCGTGTCCCTATACAACTCCCTAGCCCTTATTGACATGCCAACATCTTTTTCCGTATACGTAGCCCTTTTCTTCGCCTGTTCAGTTCTCTTTTTCCACTCATTCTTGCCTAATTTTTTGTCTCATGCGTACCACTATTATATTCTACCTGTTTAACCAGGCCATTTTCTGCATCCCATTTCCAAAGCTGTCCCTCGACTATTAACTTCTTAAACCCAATCTTGACAGTTCTACCTTTGGCTCTTTCATCTTTTGCTACGTTTCTCAATTCGTTTTGAATTTTTCTCTCTTCCCTCGACATATCATCATTTATATACACAATCTCATTCTTGTAATTTTTTAATTTATATCTATTTCTCATAATTTCTATTTTCTCCTCTATTTTATAAAGTTCAACAAGACAAACCTTTTCACTGAGTCTCCTAGCTTGTTTTATTTCAACATTTACTTCTAAATTCTGTTTCAAAAAAATACCCATGTTCTCTTTTAAACTCTTTGCATCGTTTGTGTTCATTTTTAGCCCCTGTATAACTATATTCTTTCTTTTCTTCTCTTCTAGAATATTTAATTTCTTTTTAATATCCTTTACCTCTTTTCTTAATTGATCATTTTCCATTTTCATGTTTTTATTTTCTTCTTTAATCACTTTCATCTCAGCTATAATTTTATCTTGTTTGTCTTCTATTTTGGTTATCTTCTCTGTTAAATCCGTTAGCATGTTTAACATTATATCCAACTTATTACTCTCGCTTTTCATATTTTTTTCTGGTGTTCGTGCCATTTTCTTACTTCTTTGGAAAATATCAGATATTGGAAAAGCCTTGCGTTTTCCCTCATCAGCAGAATAGTCTTCACTGTCACCCATCTTATACAACTTTCCTTACACTTTGCTGTTTAACGTGTTGCCTATCCAGACGTCGTCGGCGGCTGAATTATAATATCGGTTGTATTCTTTCAGCTTATCAATAAAGACACTGCATTCAACTTTGAACCTTATGCTCCAATGCCCCTAACCTTTAAACAGTACTTTAAACTCAATTTACTCACGGTGGTTGTGGTATTTATTTATCTTCTCAATTACCTAAGATCTCCTGCCAATGTTCTCACTATCTAACTGTTTCTTGCACTTTTTCTTTACTCGATTCGGTCAATTTGACTTAGATATCGGAGTAAACATTTAACACATTAGCGCTAAATCCAATCAATCTATATATATATATATATATATATATATATATATATATATATATATATATATATATATATATATATATATATATATATATATATAAACATATAAAAATTAAAACTGACCCCGGATATCGGTTCTAGGGGTCCTAGTTCTCGCTCATTTGCAAAAATTTTTTCAAAATTCAAAAGTTGGGATCTCCTCATTAGTGAATTTTTTCTACGAAAATTCACTAAAAGCCAACACAGCCAACTGAGCTGGAAGCCTCTGGATGCAGGAGCTCTCGGCATAAGATTCGACAATTGTCTAACGTAAATACCTACAATACAAGCGTAAATGAAAATCAAAACCAACGCAAAAATTCCTACTCAAATGTCGCAAAGACATTACCAACAATTACCTACCCCAAAATAGATCAGGCTATAATTCTAAATGCAGTTGACACCCCTAAACTTTATAATTACTTAGAGGCTATCTGAGAAATTGTAGGACCAAATAATATCACTTTTGCATCAAAGATATCAAACAATCGCATCTGTATGTACCTAACTACTGTGAAACACGTGGACACAATTGTAGAAAACTACAAAGAGATACAAATAAATGAACATCTTATAGGTGTCAGACGACTTGTAACCCCTACAAAAAGGATTATTCTGTCAAATGTCAAAATGTGTGTTCATAAGAAATTGTAAGCTTTCGGTTATTATCAATTAACAAACAGATTTTATTCAACTTTATAAAGTCAATCAAGTTACTCAAAGAAAAAAAATCAGGAAGTACACAAAATGACGGTTATATTTATTTAAAAATAACATTTCTAACGGTTAATGATATAACGTAAAAGACAGGAAAATTTCGTTACGCCATAAGTATTAAGCAATATAATTGAAAGGCAACGATGTCTAAATTGCTGTAGCAACTCAATCACGTACCAAAATATAAACAATTCTATTGTACCTTGAAATTCTGTTTACAGGGAGAATGTCATCAAGATCCGACACGATTGACGCTAATTTTAGGAAAACAAGAAACGACGCTCTCTCTTAAATCAATTATTCTTCTCTGTTACTCGACGCAAACAATAACAGTCGCCCATTAATTTTATTAAGGGCCACTCGATTCCTTATACACTTGTAAATAAAATAAAACATTATAATGAAAATAAAATTGCAGAAAGTTAAATAACGTAAAGACACGAGAGAAGCGTTTATTTTTATTTACGGACTTCAGACAAATCCAATTACTTTCATCCCCGTTGCCTCTGGCAATCTTTAATGTACCTTAATACTGTCAAAGATTACTTCTGTATTATAACAAGTTTTTGATAAGATTAACGTTCTCAAACTTAAATTACTGGCTCATCTTCCGAATTGTTTTGTCGGATTTTCATCTCAGATAGAGATGCTGCGAGGCAAAAATTGACTAAAACACTTTCTTTGACGACAGGATTTAGAATGATGAAAGTCTGGACGCAGCAAGTAGGTTGTGGTAGTGAATTTTCATAAAAATGATTTCAATAGCACATATGTCTTTTTTAAATGAAAGCAGGCATCCAATTTGGTCACCAGTATAACCTATATGGTGAAAAAATTCGGGACGCAGCAAGTGCGTTATGGTAGCGAATTTTTATTAAATGCTTCAAATTTGAATAACTCAATTTGCTAATAATGTAGAAGGTTTAGTTTTGGTATGTAGTAAGGTCTTTCCTAAGTCAATATAACAACCAAACTTAATTAAAATAACTTTGTAATTTTCGGAGAAAAAATTTGTTTCGAAAGAAAAGGCAAAATTTGAATAACTCAGTTTTGTAATAACTTAGAAGGTTTAGTTTTGGTGTGCAGTAAGGTCTTTCCTAAGGAAATAAAGCAACCAAACTTAGTTAAAATAACTTTGTAATTTTCTGAGAAAAAATTTGTTTCTGAAAATGCAAAATTTGAATAACTCTATTTTGTAAAAACTTATAACTTGAATTTTGGTACGTGGTAAAGTCCCTCCCAAGGCAACATATCCCTCAAATTTCATTAAAACAGATTTGTTATTTTCCGAGAAAACAATTTTTTTCGGAAGGAAACTCAAAATTTTTTCCGAAAACCCTGCCCTATTTTCCTGGCCAACGAACTTGTCCAATCCATTGATAAAAGAAAGGCACTTGCCAAGTTTCATCAAAATTGGTTCATTATTTTGTGAGTTATCAGATGGATATATATATATATATATATATATATATATATATATATATATATATATATATATATATATATATATATATATATATATATATATATAAATCGACACTGACCCCGGATATGGGTTCTAGGGGTCCTAGTTCGCGCTAATTTGAAAAAATGTGTACAAAGTGTCACCATCGATACCTCTCTATTAGTTAATTTTTTTAAATAAAAATGCACTAAAAATGTACCACATTTCTTCAAATTTTATTGTTTAAAAAAGTACAACAATTTTCCGAAAATAGACTTAAAACATTCCCGAAAAAACTGATCAGATTTTCCTGGCCAACGACCTTCAAGTAAATACCCACCTACCAAGATATCAATATTAACAAAAAGCTTCTCGACAAAACTTACAAAAAAATGTTTTCATGAAAATTTGCAAACATTGTGAAAGGTAGGACAAGGTCGCCACCTTTGTGCGGAACCAGGTAGTATGTTGTCACGACAGCTCCAAATAACACAAAATGTTCTTAAATAGAGACTGTGTCATATTTATAGTTCGACAGGTACATTTCCGCTGTAAATAATTATTTTTTTCGGAAAAACTTTTGTAGCTTTAATGAAATTTGTAACATTTTTTTTAAGACACTTGCGGTACTTACATATTATATCTATGACCAAATTTTAATTTATTAGCTCCATATAAAATATAATTTTTTTCAAATAATAACTAACTGAGACTCTAGAACCGATCTCCAAGGTCCGTTTAAATTTAAAGAATTAGTTTTAGTGAATTTTCTTAGAAAAAATTCACTAATGAGGAGATCTCGACTTTTGAATTTTGAAAAAATTTCTTCAAATGAGCGCGATCTAGGACCCCTAGAACCCATATTCGGGGTCACTTTCAATTTTTATATGTTTATATATATATATATATATATATATATATATATATATATATATATATATATATATATATATATATATATATATATATATATATATATATATATATATATATATATATATATATATATATATATATATATATATATATATATATATATATATATATATATATATATATATATATATATATATATATATATATATATATATATATATATATATATATATGTGTGTGTGTGTATCACACCGATAACTCAAAAAATAATAGGCCGATTTTGATAAAATTTGGCATGTACTTTTCTTCTGTAAATGGCTTTGACAAGTTTGTTAGTCAGGAAAATCGGACGAGGTTTGCCGGGAAAATTTTGAGTTTTCATTCGAAAATAATTTTTATCTCAAATAATAATAGGCCGATTTTGATAAAATTTGCTATGTACCTTCCTTTTATAAATGACTTTGACAAGTTCGTTAATCACAAAAATTGGACGAGGTTTTCCGAGAAAATTTTGAGTTTTCATTTGAAAAAAAAATGTATCTTAAAAAATAAAAAATCTATGATAACCAAATTTGGTAGGTAGGTTTACGATATAAAAAGTAATTTATACTCCAAAATTTAGATTTCTATGTTACAAGAAAAAAAAGTTATAATAAAATATTTTGTGCCAGATCATTTCTATGAAAATTCACTACCATAACGCACTTGCTGCGTCCAGGCTTTTTAATAATATATCTTACTAATAGTGAACAATTCTTATGAAAATCCACTACTGTAACGCACTTGCTGCGTCCCGAACCTTTTTTTAAATTTGTTGTTTAATATACTAATACCAAATCATTGCTTTTTTAGGTAACTAAAAAGAAAAACAGAACCAACAATCTAAAAGTTACTAAATGAATTTGGTACAGACGAACGTTTAAAAAATTTGAGGTTAGCTCACAACATGTTCAAACATACTGCATGATCTGTGAGCGGTAAATTAAGCCGGGTGAATTACTCCATCAAAATTATGTTTTCTCAGTTAACAGTGTAGACCACAGAATCAAATAATAAAAAGCACAACTGTAATTTCTCACACGAGGTTACATTAACATCATAACCAGCATGTTTCCCTGTACCGAATTAATTAAACACAATACTTTGCCATGACTTTCCGCGACCAAATTAAGGTTGTATGTATACATCAACTGGTATTTCCAAGAGTGAAGCACCGCAACCACCTAGTACTAATTAAAGAATTTTCCCGCATTTCGTGTCATACAAAATTCACCAACATTATTCAGTCATTCGCGACGAACAACATTATCAACACTTTTTGAATACCGAATTTGACGTTATAACGAGGTGAAATTCAGAATATGGCTTTGTTAGTGGCTTAGCCTAAATAATTATGTCGTACGCCATTCGCTATTAATGAAAGGTGTAAAAAATAAATCACTACTACGTAATGACATGTGATTTTTTAATATCACTCCAAATATTTCAGGTTGTTTTCGAAAGCATTACATTATATAAACATTTTGGAAGGCAGAAAATGCGTTATAGAAGTGAATTTTCATAAGAATTGTACACGATCATTATACGGCACATTACTCAAATTAATAATTTAAACTTACACAGACGTTGAAGATTGACTTTAGAGGTCCTGGTACGCAAATACCTGAAGAATTTTTTAGAAACTGTTACCATTAATATCTCCCTATTATCAAAAATCTCGGGACGCAGCAAGTGCGTTATGGTAGTGAATTTTCATAAAAATGTTTTTATTGCAAATATGTGTGTTTTCTTTTTAAGAAAGCAGACATCAATTTTGGTTACCAGTATAACCTATATAGAAAAAGCAGGCATCAAATTTGATTACCAGTATAACATATATAGTAAAAACAATGTGCCATGTTTCATCAAAATAACTTGATTGTTTGAAAACGTACAGAAATTTCCAAAAGTAAACCAAAAGTGTTACAGAAAAAATCCGTTTCTTGGTCAACCTTATAGGTTAATAGCAAATTGAGCTTTTCAAATATGAAGCATTTAATCAAAATTCGCAACCACAACGCACTTGCTGCCTCCAGAATTTCTTAACTTACAAACATGCATTATATTTCGATGGAAAATGCAAAAAAATAAGGCGTTTTCGACAAAAAAAAATTATTTGTATCACCAACGACTTATGGGCCACCCTGTGATTGTCGCAATAATTTTTTAAGATGTAGCTCAAAACACCGTATAATTAATGTATACAATATTTTTTCATATCTTGTATAATAACGAATATATTGAGCTTTATTGATTTTTTACGAAAATTCGACAAAAATTATATACCACTAAACGATAAACTCTATAGCTAAGGCTACTGCCAAGCATCAGAGAAAGGGTCTATTAGAAATGAATTTTCTGGAAATATTTTAGTAAAATGAAGGACAATGACGGTTGAAACTAAGAGTTCGGTGTATGTAAAACATTCTTCTTGAGACATTTTCTTTCCATAGCCCGTATTAGATTCAAGTTATTTGCCTAAATGTTGCGAATTTTGACGTTTTCAATTGTCACTTTGACGTTTTGAGGAAACCCCCAATTTATTTTTCTTTAAATGCCCATAACTTTTTGTCTTTTGACCTACAGAGCTAAATTTTGGTAGATGGCACACCTATAACGATATAAACCAGCTTACCAAATTTGGTTGCCCTTACTCTGTTAATTTTGGAGATATAAATATTTTGCGAAAGAAAACACAAATTTTTCCGGGAAAACCTCGGCGGATTTTCCTGGCTAACAAAATTATCCAAGCGACTTGCGAAAGGAATGTACTCACCAATTTTGACGTTTAAAATCGCAATTTTGACGTGTTGAGGAAAATCCAAATTTATTTTTCTTTGAATGCCTGTAACTTTTTTATCCTTTAACCTACAGAGCTAAATTTTGGTAGGTAACTTGCCTATAATGATATAAATCCGCATATGAAATTTGGTTGCCCTTACTTTGTTAATTCCGGAGATATAATTTTTTTTCGAAAGAAAACACAAAATTTTCCGGGAAAACCTGGACCGTTTTTCCTGGCTAACAAACTTATCCAAGCCATTTGCAAAAGGAATTTATTCACCAAATTTAATCAAAATCGGCCCATTATTTTTTGAGTTATCGGTGTGATATATATATATATATATATATATATATATATATATATATATATATATATATATATATATATATATATATATATATATATATATATATATATATATATATATATATATATATATATATATAAACATATAAAAATTTAAACCGACCCCGGATATGTGTTCTGGGGGGCCTAATTAGCGCTCATTTGAAGAAATTTTTTCAAAATTCAAAAGTCGGGATCTCCTCATTAGTGAATTTTTTTTAAGAAAATTCACTAAAAAGCTTGTGTTCTAACTTCTTTTAAAAAAATATCCAAAACTCAAGTCTCTATGAAGCTAGAAAATTAAATTTTTCTATATCTATAGATAGCGTAAGTCTCTTTAATAGAAATTTGTATTATAAATTCCATTCAAGTTATAAGAGTTTTCCAGAAGGAAACTTGATTCATATTTAGAAAAGTAAAGTATCTGCCAAATTATAAACGTAGCAGTTATTTTTCCGTATTAATCGTTTTAGTCAACCTGATCTAACTGGTTTTTCCAACAGCTAAAAAAGCTTTTTTCAAACAAATTATCTTT
Source organism: Tillus elongatus (assembly GCA_964006375.1). NCBI lineage: Eukaryota > Metazoa > Arthropoda > Insecta > Coleoptera > Cleridae > Tillus > Tillus elongatus. Next base: position 183,032,586 of record OZ023263.1, read on the forward strand.
CCCATTCCTTGCAGACCTCTTCATCTATATTGTTCATTTTTGACAAACGGTCTAAATACGTTAATGTTTCTTTTATGGGAACACTGGGAAACAGCGATGTCACATCAAACGATACAAGTATGTAAAACGCGTATTAAAATCTCACCTTCAACCAACTTAATATTTTTAACTTTATTAATAAATATTATACAGGCCTTTCGTTAATTCCCGAACCCCATGTGACTGGATTCTGTCTCTCTCTTAGTGGAATATGATTTTATGAGTTGGCAGTCAAAAAGTAATCAACAAACCACCAGACTAGGGACCCTAAAGTTACTAAATCAACTGACAATTGACAGTTCAGTCCATTGGCGCTCAATTCCCTTTTGACGGTTATTTTGTATGTATATTGTGCATTTTCCAAGTTCGACCAGTGTTTACCTTCTTCAAATAATTTTCTATCTGTATTGTCCAAAATAAACAGTTTTTATCAAAACTTACCATTTTCATTGCGTTTTTACGTAAGTTAAAAGTGTAGATATGTTAAGGTTATATTGTTGACGATATTCGACATCGCATGAAACGAAGCCCTACCGAATCTGTTTGTCGGTTATCTGCCCAAACAGGTACATATTTCTTACATCTTACACAATACACATTCCTAAAACCGTATATTAGAAGTTTAAATAATCGGACCTCAATTTGTTTACGTACATTACAAAATTTTGATATCTATACAAAATAAAAGTCATATTTTATTATGTTTTTAATTTATTTTTTTAACAATCAATAATAGTAAACCATACATGAACAGACTTGCTGTTAAAAATACTAAATAATAAATACATTTAAGACATTTACTGTTTCAACTTATTATAATTTTTATATTTTTTATAAAACCCCAAGGAAATATGAGACAACACTGGCATCTTAGGGATTTCATTAATTCAGATCGTACAACCGTGTATGCCGGGTTGCCTAACTTAAGCGGTCACGTGGGGTTCGGGAATTAATGAAAGCCCTGTATAAGGAAAGATACCACAGATAACTTGAATATATTTAAAATGTAGCTATGTACGATGGTTACTCTGTCTGCTCAGTCGAGAAACTGGTCAATAAACATAAAACAAAGAAAATATTAGCGGCATCTACGACTTTCAGAAAAGATAAACCAGATAAAACCGTTGCCTATTTACAATTAGAACCGCGAATTACGTGGGGTTTCAATGGAATTTTAAGAAAGCCAATTTACAGCTAACATTTATTACAAAAAATCCATTAAAAAAACTTGCTAGGTAACCCAAAGGATAAAGATAAAACCACAGAGTCGGCAACCTATGAAATAGGTTGTAAGGATTGTGAGTTTAAATATGTTGGGCAAACTAAAATAACTATTGAAACTAGATTTAAATATCATTTAGCGCAACTGAGATATGGCACTATTGATACCTCAAATTGCTCAGCATATTTGTTATAGTCATTTAGTTATTTATTAGTGGTTAAAATTATACATTAGGTCTTACAAAGAAGCTGTGCTTGTGCTTGTATCAACATAATTTTGTAAAAATCCTCAAATAATCAAACTTCCAAAGCAATTTTATTTAATGTCACTTTCTGAATTTTGATCGACCTTGCTTTTTCTTCTCTTTCTTCTTCCACAAACATTTATATAGCGTTTACAAAGATTGATTTTCACTCTCGCATCACTATTTCTCTTCATTTCAACCAAACCTTAAAAAAAACATAATTCTTTAGCACAGAAATGTTGACATTTTACATGACATAAATTATTATTAATATTATCATTATTTGTAGATAAAGAAAATCTCAAGTGAATCAATAACGTCAGGCAGTCGCGTCAGCTAGCTGCTTGCGAAAGTATATATATATATATATATATATATATATATATATATATATATATATATATATATATATATATATATATATATATATATATATATATATATATATATATATATATATATATATATATATATATATAGTTAGAAATTTGAACAAAAATTTGTCGGTTAATAGAGTAGATCCGGTTTTGTGTAGCCCATTGTTCGAACTGTTATCTTAGTAACCAGCGTGTCCTTCTTAGAAGGAATATTTCATAGCAACAGACAGTATTACAAAGAGCAGGTATGCAGCTTTAATTACAAGGATTTCAGACAGTGGAAGTCTGTCTGTACACCTTCCTAGAGAACGTTGTTCGCAACTGCTTGGCAACTGACATATAAACAGTTCTAGTCTTGATTCGCTTAGTTTATTCATGCTTCTGATGACGCTAAATTTGTTACCGAAACGATGGTCAGCTCTAAAAACTGCATTTTGACGAATTGGGCTCTCCAATTGTACTTATGAGTGCTCATCGCAGGTTCCAATCTTCATTCATCCAATTTTATAACAATTCGCTACTTTAAAGCACTTCCTACATCCAGTCTTTTCTTGTTATATTGAGTGCACCGTATTTAAATTAGTTTTGAACTTCATTAGACTAACTAGAAACTATTGCCGCAATTAGTAAATATCCAATTTGGAAGTTTCACGACAATTACAATTTAGTCTATTGTGATTTCGTTACTTGCAGTTCTCAGGAACAAGTGTAACCAAACACAATTTAATTATTCTCACGAATGATACATGTTTGCCTTGTAGCTTGGTAGATTAACAAGAAACCTAACTTAACAGAAAAAAGTCAATGAACAAATGATTCGAATACAACTTGAAATATTTTGTTTAATATTCGTGGGAACTTGCAATTTTTTGGCAGCTTAAATTGTAATAAATTCCTATGATCAGGTAAATTTGAGTAAGCGGATCTATGGAGTGGCCACCAAAGCTGCCCCATATCGTCCCAATGGATCTTCCATTATGGAGATATCTGAAATTTTGTTAACAAGAACAGGTCAAACAACCGACACTCTATGAAGAAAAAAAATCCGCCAAACATATTGCCTATAGCTTCATAAGTTATTAATAATATACTACAAGGATTTGTTGATCGAGCTTGATATTGTAAGGAGCGACTAGTAGCTCATATCAAGAATATGATTTGGTATTTTTGAAATTCACTTAACAATTATTGATTATATTATTTGCTTTCTCAAAGTCATTCATTCTTTTGCGCACTATTGAGAAAATTTAAATATTTCTATGACGCCAAACAGGGAATTAAATTTCCCTTCAAAAGATATATCGCGCGACCTCACTTTATATTTTAAAATCTTGCAAAGATGGTTATCCGTCAAAGCGGATTGACGTAGGAGAAATTTTTACTTAAGGAAATGACACTTTAGAAACATCAGTTAATCCATTTCAGCATTTGTCTTTAAAGTTACCAATATAATATCATTTTTATTATTCCTTGCTTTTAAACACAGTGATGTCCTTCGGCCCATCCGCTCCTCCACATCAGATTTTTGATTGTTGCCAGGTTCCTGTAACAGAAATTCATTAAAGGCAGAAAGTCTATTCTTTTCCTGACAAAAATGCAGGCCCTCGGGTTCTCGCTGGATCTGCTGTAGATGAGCTTTCCAGCAGCTCCGCCGAATCCCTTGATATCTCCTTTATAGGAGTACGGTTCCTGGATGAGGGCCACGTCCGTGTTCCTCAGAGCCATCAGTAGTCCGGCCGTGGCTGCCCTACTGTGTTGAAGGTTGGCCTGAAGGAACCTAAGTTCCATTAACCCCTAGTAAGATATTCAGTGTGCGAAAGATAACCCTTGCCAGGCCCCAGAATGCCTTGAAGGAGGTTCCTTCAAAGGCTCTGTAAGACGCCTGGTTGATCGAGAAGGCGAGAGTCTGTCCTTTCTCCTCTGCCTTCCTGCTTAGAACCGACCAGTGTTGACTCCCCAGTTCAAGGTTCTGGATCTTCAGTCTACTGATCACCGTCTCCTGCGGGACGGTGTCAGGGATCCGTACGAGGACCTTGCGTCTCTTTAGGAGTTCCTTGGGCTCGACGGCTGTCAAGTCTACTCTCTCCCAAATTTGACCGCGGCCCCCGGTCGTTTACCGCAGTCAGTCCTGCGACTGTTGGCCGGCACAGATTATTTAGAGGATGTCTTCCGCCAGGCACGCCCTGTGGAACTGAGGCGGGCTCTCTACGTGAAGGGAGTCCACCGCAGCTACCACCGCAGCCTGGATCAGGTCCGCCTTCCCCTGGTCTAGCGTAACCTTAGGATGGCGTCTGTCAACCACCGCCATCCCGAGGCCCTCCGCAGCCTCTCTATAGGAGCCACTCTGCACCGGTGTGCCGGTTCAGCCCCTTTTGGGATGTCTGTCTCTAGTAGGCGTGCTGGAGCCCGAGCGCGGCCTCTTCTGACTTGCACTTTTCTCTTGCGCCTTTACAGGTGCCCTGGCCCTTTTCGGACTTCTGTCTGTAGGTAGTAGGCGTGCTAGAGTCCGAGCGCGGCCTTTTCTGACTTGCACTCCCCTCTTGCGCCTTTACAGGTTTCTCGACCGTGAACCCCCCGGTCGCCATTTTCTGCACCCTCCGGAGCTTATTTCTTTGCACGCCGGAAAGACGCTTGGACTGCCGGGACAGTCTCTCTACTCCTGTAATAGAGCCCTCACTAATGGAGGGGCTCCCAGAGTCCGCGGACCTCGCCGCCTTCCGGTGAGATACAGCCTCCAGCTTGGGTGTCGGGAACAGGCCTCGATCCCCCGTATCTACGTCGGTCGTGAGACCTCCAGAGTCCGCGGACGCTGCCGCCCCCTGGCTCTGGAATAGACTCAAGGCACGACTCTGTAGCCGGAGCCATTCCTCGAGCCTCATTGGTTTTGGTTTTATTTAAAAATTTCTTCATGTTGTTCCTACGAGAATGGGGAAAATACTGTCCACACCATCAGAGCCCCCTGTGTGGTGCAAACCGGGTTACTCTGGAGGGTTGCCCGGTACTACAGAGGTACCGTTCATGACACCATCACCCTGGTGCCATCCATCCCTAGGCATGAGTCACGTGACACCGTAGATTGGGGGAGTTTTTTCGACCTCCACGTCTAGATCCGTCATGTTTAGTTATAAGCAGAGTCAACTCGTGCTGGATGCGGCTCTTCGCCGCGCATGACGGTTTTGGGGAACGCTTCATCGAAAGCTCATGTTGTTGTTGCCGCTTCCCCGCCTCCTCGATCCCTCTGACAGCCTTGAATGATAACAATAGGAGGTAGTATAAATGAAATTAAGTAGGCGTTGTCTGGTATTGAAAGATCATTCAATGATCTTGCTAACTATCACACATAATTTGTTAACTATCCTGTTAACAAATTCTGTTTGATAGTTAGCCAGATCATTGAATGATCTTTCAGTACCAGTCAACGCCTACTTAATTTCATTTATACTACCTCCTATTGTATTTAACAAAAAAATTAAAACAACTTTTTGGTACCCCGTTTAATGAGTCGTATCTTCACAGGGGAGGGGGAAAATGATTTGTTTTAATAAATACCTTTTATATTCATTAATGGTTGTTTTTCTTACTTGGTGAAACCGTTCCATACTAAACATATTTTTTTTCTGTCTGGGGATGCTGTCAAGCAGCAAAAGAGGGCACAGAAACTTTCAAGAACATCTACAAGATCGAGAATTCAGAAGGGCCACGTGCGCCAGGTAGCTTGCGCGCTAGCTAGGTCCTTCAGTTACAGAAAATAAAATCAATATTAGTGAAGCCAAGGATGTAGTCTCCACGTCTTTATTTAGTATTAAAGACCCTCTTTAATTTTAAACAAGAAAGCACCGCCTGAATTTTTCACACTTATTTGTTTACACAGCTTTTTTGCTGTTGACTGCTGACTCACAATTTTTCATGGAGAACATGTTTATGAACCTTTTCTACGATAGTGAATTAGCTCTGTCAGAAATGTTTGATAAAGAAACCTAAAATACATTTGAACTAGTTATCAACAGAATCACTACAATATAATTTTACTTCCGGAAAAAAACTAACGCCTAATTTTTATTGGCTTTCAGTTTTTCTATCAAAGTTTACCTGGCTACCAGATTAATAGGATTGGACACACGTTATAAAAAGAGAATCAGTCTCACGGAGATCGCCATCCTCTTCAAGATTTACCCAAGTTGTTGAGAAGGTGGTTGCAATCATCGTTCTCTACTCGATTACTTCGAAGTCAACAACTCACGTTCTGTGGTCAGCACTCGCATGGGACATGTCCTTTATCGTGTTTCCTTTATCCGTGAACTCTATCCAGATTCATTTTGAACTCTTCCTCTCGTTTGAGCTTTGCGTCTCTTTTCTTTACACTATTTGTCTTGATCTAACTCATTCAGTTGACCTAGCCGAGGAGTTTGACAAATTGCAGCTTATACGTGCGTCACGAAGTTCTCTGTTTAGCTCTACATTATTGCTTGTACAAGGTGTTTCAGTTTTCAGATACACAGATACAACAGCTAATAAAAATCTTATCTTGTTTTTTCAGGATATTATATTTTATAACTAATAATGACCGTCTGGACGTATATCAGTAAGAAAACTACCAACGGTTAGTCAATTTGAAGTGTGTGTGTGTGTGTTTTGATTCTTTAACGTCGGCCTATTTCCGCGACTATGGCCAATCACCGACGCCTGGGAGCAGTTTCACCTCACTATCCTGGAAATGTTGCCGAACCCCTGCCTTTCTGTAAGGAGGGTAGGGATCTTTAACGTGCCCAACATCGCATGGACACGGGACCGGCGGCTTTAAGCCCCCTCCGAAGGGCGGAACGTGCAGACATTCAACTTGCTCAAATACAATGCCAGAACCTCGACTGATGTTAATGTTACAGTTTGTACTGAAAAAGTGAAAGGGGTACGCTGGGATAGAACCCAGTACCCTTCGGTTCAGAGGCACACGTTCTTACTCTTGAACCACGGAGGTTCTACAATTTGACGTGATGTTTCTTTTAAATACAGGCCTATTTATGTGGCTTCACAAAGGTAACAGTTTCGCTGTTTGCAAACATCATCACACAGGAGAAGATTGTATTTATTTTAACGCAATCATGATAACTACACTTAAAAATCCGTTGCTACGTTATGATGTTTTGATTACACATTTTCCTAACTGCGTCTTATAAATGTCTACGTGATGTACGTCCATATTTAACATAAAAACAACCTCTAGTGATAATAACTTTGAGAACATTTACGATAGTAAATTAACTAAACATTAACCACAGCTAAGCAGACTCAGTACAACGAAAATATCGACACACATCAACCTGATTATTTAGATTACATTTTTTAGCGAATTTTTCGTAAAACGAAAAATTCACTAATGGGGAAATCTGTTTATATATATATATATGTATATATATATATATATATATATATATATATATATATATATATATATATATCGTATCAATAACTCAAAAAATAATGGACCGATTTTGATTTGGTTGTTGGTACCAAATCTCGTCTAACTTATCACGAACTCTTCTAATTGCTGGTAAGATATCATTTCTCAATAGATTAAGATACCTTTCCCCTGTTAAATTATTTTCAAAAAAGAACGGACCAACAATAAAGTTACCTAAAATTTTTTTAAACTAACGGTCTACTCTACACAAAAAATAACAGTTTTTTACCTAATAAGTCGCACTAAACATTAATACCAAATATGTCTTGGAATCGTCTTTCTTCCTTTAGATGAGGATTTTTATTTGCCCAATAATGCTTATTATGACGCCTTTACATACCTAATCTGCCTTGCAGTCGTCTCTTCCTTTCGATGAGGATTTCTATTTGCCCAATAATGCCTATTATGGCGCCTTTACATACCACAATTTGTAAATCTGGATTCATCGATTTATTTTATTTTCAAATGAAAATTTTCATCTTGCTGACATTGTCGTTGATACCATCTGAAAAATTAAAGTCGCTCAGGGTAATCGTTAACATTTAAGCCTTGTACGATTGTAGGTTTGTATGGATCGTAATGACTTTGTTTTAATATACGGTGTACCTTACTTTTTGGAACGTCAATTAGCTCACCATAAAACCGAAGAGATTGCGGAGGGTTTTCGTTTGAAACCTGTAAGACGACATTATTTCTGTCTTCATTTCTAGGCATTGGTAGTTTCTTTGCGTGGAAGCTACCGTCGTTCAATAAATTGGTGACTATCCTGCGAAATATTTTGGTCTTTGGTTGTCGTCTTTCTGGGTAGTTGTTTTTATATGAATTTGCAGCTGCCTCAGTATTTCGGTTAGAACGAATATAACATTCCAACATGTCAAAATATTCTTCATTACTGAACATATTGTTGAATAATATTTTGAATAAACAGGAAACAAACTATTTAGTACATAATTTTAAGCAACGTGTTAAATACACTTTAAATTGTCCAGATAATTCAGAATGACAGTATTCTTAATTGTCGCGATAATGTTATATCCATAGCAACTTTCTTCTTTTTTTTCAGTTGACTTACGTTTAAAAATCAAACAATTTTTAATGCGGTCTTTGTAAATTATTAATCTGCTATTTATTGAATTCTGTTAGTAAATTTAGTTATTTACTAGGTTTACCTATTTAATTAAATTATAACAATTTTTTAGTATAATGTTGTAATGTAAAATACCATTTGTTATAATGGGCCGATTCATTGGTGTGCTCAAAGTTTCTATTTTTTTATCGTGAATTATTACGTAAAATTCTGTTAAAAGTAAAAGTCTATTGGCCTACTGCTTTCTGAACACTTTTTTTGTCATTTGTCTTCCTATATTGGACTCCATAGCCTACTATCATTCAAACGGTTTTTCTCAAAATTGTCAGTGCAATTACCATATTTCTCAAGCATCTTGTACATCATTGGAAAGCAGTTTTTACAGGCTATCACACGAGCAAAAGATCCAATATCGATGCCAAACAAACGTTGATACTTGTAGCCTAAAAGCAAATGACAATCCAAACTTGAGAATAGCACAAAAAGATTACTCTGTAAAAAGTGTTCTGATAATGTGCAAGTTTTAGACATGTCAGATCAGCGCCTACTTAGATATTTAAGGAAAAAATTTGACAATTTTTTTTTCAAAATAACTCGAAACGAAAAGAGGCAAGGCAAAATACAAGTCATATTTGGAACGATCATGAAATTCTACAAAACATTGCTAATTTAACCGTCTCCCTATTTCTAATAATAACTGAGATAGCAATACATTCTCATCCAGTTTGAGACACACTGTATATATATATATATATATATATATATATATATATATATATATATATATATATATATATATATATATATATATATATGCCTAGAAGAGACGCATGTCGCAAGTCTATTGGCAAGATCGATTAGAGAGCAAGTTGTCCAGAGAGGCGAATAATTTTAGATAAAACATGGTCATTTAATTTATGGGAATTGCTTCCGATGTTTTCAATGTAACTAATTGGAAACTAACAGTAATGAATTTTCTTTGAATGAGCAATAGTAGAACTGAAAGTAGTAATACCCCTTCGATTTAACTCTAATGGGTTTTCTCCAAATTAATCAAGTGCAGACTGGAAAATCGTTTCCTTTATTTTTGGAAATTCTCCCAGCATTTAGGTATAATTTAATTGAATGTGCAGTTATTTAACGAACATTTTTATTTTTTTATTTTATTTAGTGCTTAAGTACAAGTGTTAATTTCTAACTGGGGCTGTAGGAAACAGTAAAGACATTTAATTTTAAGTTTAATGAGGGAATTGGGAATTTGTTATAAATTGTCGAAACTACAATTGTGTGAGTAGGTCAAATTGGTTTTCTAATCATTTAACATAGATTGAATAATATGTTACAAAAGTAGCTAGATATTTTTATTATTTTTATTTAAGTATTAAGATCGTTATTATGTCCGCCAAGTCAGTGACAATTTTGGTGTTCCCGTAATCCCTATATTGACCCTCCTACTTGAACATTTCGAAACGCAGTAAAATTACAATAGAGTAATTTATTTTAAAGAAGGTGATGTAGAATAACAATCATGTTTTTTCTTTATTAGTGAATTTTCTTTAAAAAATTCACTAATGAGGAGTAAGTACACTTGGATAACACCCAAATCACCACAACACATATTTCAGAGACCTTACGATCGTTTCGTTGACAATGTCAACCTCTTCAGAGGAAGAAAATTATAACATAAAAAACTAGATCCCGTATATTTATATCGCGTCAAAGTAAACGAACTAGTCCGAAGCAAAGTTGTCGTCCAAAAACGATCATTTGCTTATTGCGCAGTGAAACTACCAGGTCGGAGACCTGCTTTAATTTTCTGGTCGACAAATTTATGACCCTTATCTAATATAGGTTTAAAAGGAACAGAGTTATTTAAAGAATCAGCACGTTTCCTTTCGATCTAGAAATTTACTATGTGGATATTGGTTCATGCGGATAAAGACATCTGGTGAGATAAACAACATCAACTCAACTCATCTTTTTTAAAAATAGAAAACTAAAAAAACCCAGATGTCTGTTTCACCATGTTAACTCTAACAAAGGATCAATAATCCAACTAAAATACTACACAAAAACTATATTTATATTGATTTTAATTCTACGTGAAAGTATTTATATTGACTACATAGATACAACAAACCGAACAGGTCTTTAAGTCGAGACAAACATAGAGATTAGTATATTTAGAAACCGGTCGAGTTATTGACAATAATTTATTATTCTACCAGACAAATTAGGAGTATTTAAGCGGTCAAATGCAAAGAGAAAATAAAGAAAAACTCAGAACCATAATAATTGACACAAACTAGTACGCTCTTTGGATAACTTCTCACTAACACATTTTGCGCGTTCATTTGAAGAAAATTTTTCAAAATTGAAAAGTCGGCCCCCTAGAATGTTTTAAAATTAAATTAAATTAAATTAAATGTTTTAGAACTGATGTCTTTGATTAAAGAATTTATCTATATAACTGGTCATTATAACTATTTTGCTGGATCATATTATGTTATTAACGGCTTAAAGGATGGCAAATGAAACAATGTATCCAACTTATTTTCTTTCTGGTGAATTTTCTTTAAAAAAAGTCAATAACAAGGAGATCCCGATGTTTCAATTTTGAATTCCTCATTATTGTTTTTTTTTTAAGAAAATTCACTAAAACGAAAATAAATTGGATACATTGTTTCATTTTCCATCATTTAAGCCGTTCATAACATAATATGATCCAGCAAAATAGTTATAATGACCAGTTATATAGATAAATTATAAAGTCAAAGAAATTAGTTTTAAAACATCAATAGGGTAGAATAAAATAATAGCAAATGATTAGAAAACAGTTATGGAAAATCCAGCTCAAGTTTGTTATAAATAAATATAAAGATTTGGAAAAATTAAAGGAATAAAGGTATGATTCAGAATGGTGGGTGTAAATGATGCGTTAGCTTTAATAATATACCTTACTAATAATAGTATACTATAACTTGCTGCGTCCCGAACATTTATTTAAACAATAACACTTTTTTCGATGGAATATGGTACATATTTTATACTGTAGAAGTTATACTGTCTGTCAAATTTGACGTATTTTATTTAGAAAAAAATTCGGGACGCAGCAAGTGCGTTATGGTAGTGAATTTTTATTAAATGCTTCAATTTTGAATAACTCTATATATATTCTATATATTCTATAAACTTAGAAAGTTCTTTTTGGTATGAAGTAAGGCCTTTTCCAAGGCAACACTCACACCAAATTTCATTTAAATACCTTTGTAATGTTTAGAAAAAAAAATTCCGAAAAAAAATCAATATTTGAATAACTCAATTTTTTATAAACTTAGAAAGTTGAATTTTGATACGTAGTAAGGTCTCTCCCAGGGCAACATACCCTTTAAATTTCATTAAAACAGCTTTGTAATTTTCGGGGAAAATTTTTTTTCCCGGAAAAGCCTGTCCGATTTTCCTGGCTAACGAACACTCATCCAAGCCATTAATAAAAGAAAGGAACTTGCCGAGTTTCATCAAAATCGGTTCATTAATTTTTGAGTTATCGGATGGATATATATATATATATATATATATATATATATATATATATATATATATATATATATATATATATATATATATATATATATATATATATATATATATATATATATATATGCGGGTCCTAATTCGCGCTCATTTGAAAAAAATTGTGCAAAGTCTCACCATCGATACCTCTCTATTACTGAATTTTTTTAAATAAAAATTCACTAATATTTTTGTTAAAGGATAAGCAATTTGTTTTTTGTTTTTTTTTGGCAATGCATTTTTAATCCTATAGTGTTGGAACGGGACCTGCTGAACTATGATATCTTAGGCAACATACAATACACAAGATATAAAACGATCTTATGCTCTATGTAATGTGTCGCACTTTGGACGTCAGTTTACAATGCGAGAAACCTTAAAATATTACATGTAAAGGATTTTAGCCATAGATAAAGCTTTTAAGGGTCAAAGTCGCAGGTAACCAAATATAAACAAGATATCCACCCAATTTCATTAAAATAGCTTTGTAATTTTTGGAGAAAAAAATTTTTTTGAAAGAAAATTTAAAATGTGAATAACTCAATTTCTATAAACTTAGAAAGTTGAATTTTGGTACATAGTAAGGCCTTTCCGAACGCAACATATGTAGTAAATTTCATTAAAACAGCTATGTTATTTTCGGACACAAAAATTTTTTTTGAAAGAAAATTCTAATTTTTCCTGGAAAACCCCGTCCCATTTTCCTGGCTAACGGACTCATCCAAGCCATTAATAAAAGAAAGGCACTTGCCGAGTTTCATTTAAATCGGTTAATTATTTTTTGAGTTATCAGACGGATATATATATATATATATATATATATATATATATATATATATATATATATATATATATATATATATATATATATATATATATATATATATATATATATATATATATATATATGTGTGTGTGTGTATGTATATATATATATATATATATATATATATATATATATATATATATATATATATATATATATATATATATATATATATATATATATATATATATATAAACATATAAAAATTGAAACTGACCCCGCATATGGGTTCTAGGGGTACTAATTCGCGCTCATTTGAAAAAATTTTTGCAAAGTCCCACCATCGATACCTCTCTATTAGTGAATTTTTTTAAACAAAAATTCACTAAAAAAGATATATGTCTTTTTTGTGAAAATTCGCTACCATAACGTACTGGCTGCGTCCAGACTTGTTATTAGTTTTAAACACATTTCTTCCGTTAAAACAACGTAATAATGGTTTAGGATAACACAGCGTTCTAATAGAAGATAGGAGAACAATGTAAAAGATATATGAGACTTAGAAGGGATGATTCTGTACCTGGACCAAGGGACAAATTACCTGAATAAATTTGTAAAGTGATAGACATTCGGTGTGGATAGGTGGATATAAAAGGCAAATGGTGTTTGTCAGTCGGACTCCATGACAGCTTCTTATTAACAATACATATCCCTGATCGATAACACTCATCGAGTTAGTGTGGGTTGTATCTACCGTTAAAATTTCCACGGATACAATTTTAAACTAAATACATGGATAGAAGATATCACAAGCGTCGTGAGCTTGTCAACTTTCCCTTAATTATTCCTGTTGGATTTCAACAAGTCATCAAATAGTTATTTTTTATAAAAAGCGCACCTACTTAAATATTGCACGGCAAATTTTTAGAGCAGCGTTTTAAGCTGTGTTCCGGGGAATACTGTTGTTCCGCGCAAAAAGTGTGCCGTAAAAACTTGAGTTGTTCTACATGCCGACTGCAAAATTTCTCTGGTTTTCAAATATTCCGCCACTTTATTAGTTGTTTACTTGGTCGCTCCAATAGTTTGTATTTGTAATGATTTCTACGCGACTTTTCACTTTATCTATTTAGTGTTTTTGCTATCGCTGTTAGCTGTAGCAAGTATCGAACCAGTTTTTTTTGTGAACAATCTGCTGAAGTAATCGGAAGTCGGCCATGTATTTATACAGTTAGCGCCAAAAATGGTTTGTTCATTTCTAATTAGCTATAACACGTTCATTCCTTAACATACAAAAAACAGTTTGAAACTTGGGAGTTTTACTTCTTAAAGATTGTGTGTGTGTGTGTTAAATGCCCGCTTTCTTTTTATCCACGTATAAAACATAGGCAAAATCTGTCGTAAATGTAAATTAACATCAACCGTGGTTGTGACATTGTCTTTGAGCAAGTTGAATGTCTGCACGTTCAGCTCTTCAGAGGAGGCGTGTTGGGCGTGTTAAAGATCTCTACCTTCCTTACAGAAATGAGGTGATTCGGCATATTTTCCAGGATAGTGAGGTCAAACTGCTCCCTGGCGTCGGTAGTTGGCCATAGTCGTAAAATTAAGCCGACGTTAAGAAGACAAAAAATAGTACCGCCAATTGAATCATAACTTCCACATAGCTGTGATAATTTAATCTCTTCAGAACAACATTGTGATGGAATGTATTTAGGGTCCATGACTCGACCACAAAGAAAATATCCATATTGCTGCACCCATAAATTTCTGAAACGTTACACTACTCGAGTTTTATTGAAGAAAATGTTAGTTTTTACGAATCACTCCTCATTTATCCCTTACCTTCTAAAGCGATCTCACCCAAAAACCACTCAAAGCGTTCCTTTTTCGAGTGCTAATTGTAAACTAAGTTTGAAGGTGATATCTCAGTTCGTTAGAAAGCTATTGAGCCTACAAACAGACAGGCCGACAAGCCGACAGGCCGACCGACCGAGAAAGAAATGTTTGTTCCATAATCAAGTTTTCTATATGTTTTGAGACTTTTTACGCCGTTTTAGCAAAAACAAATCAAAATTTTTATAACCGATATTCCACCACCACACATTCAACCCCTAATTTAATTCCAGCGCAGAATACCAGATGTTTGATGCAATTGAACGTTTTCTAATAAACAAAACGTTATATTACTCGAGTTTTACTGGAAAAATTTCAATTTTCACCAAATCGCCTCCCATTCATCCTATACCGCCTAGAGCGATTTTATCCAAAAACCATCCGACCCAGTCGTTTGCTGGGACTAACTGTATAACAAATTTCGGTCTAAACTCATCGTGACTACAAACATACAGACATACAGACCGACATATCGACAAACAAAAAAGTTTTGTTCCCAAATCATGTTTTCTGTATGTTTTGACACTTTTTACGACGTTTAAGCGAAAAACAATGTGCAATTTTTGTCGCAATGTACAAAAATATGTTTCGGGGATCTTATTGACGCCAAATTTTTTCGACCAATAGTAATATTAAGATAGTAATATATTTACTTTTTGCAAATTAAATATACAGTATATCTTACGTAGAGGCACTATTTGTGCATGTATATAATTTTTAATATGAAGTTCAAATAAATAGGTAAAGAACGTTCAAAACTGTCACGTCCAATTTTTTTTAAATTTTCCAGTAGAAAAACATTCTAGTCATCTTCGCTGATAGTTCTACTGGATCCACATTACTTAATCTTCATTTTGCGTAATTTTTTTTCTTATTTTGGTGCAGTTTCTCAAAAAAATAAGAGTGAAACCTATCTATATTAATTTAAAAAAAAACTGGACGCAGCAAGTGCGTTATGGTAGTTAATTTTCATAGAAATTATCTGGCACAAAATATTTTATTATAAGTTTTTTTCTTGCCACATAGAAATATAAATTTTGGTGTACAGTTTAATTTTTATATCGTAAACCTATCTACCAAATTTGGTTATCATAGCTTTTTTATTTTTTGAGAAAAAATTTTTTCGAATGAAAACTCAAAACTTTTCCGGAAAACCTCGTCCGATTTTCCTGACTAACGAACTTATCCAAGTCATTTACAAAAGGAAGGTACGTGCCAAATTTTATCAAACTCCGCCCATTATTTTTTGAGTTATCGGTGTAATACATATATATATATATATATATATATATATATATATATATATATATATATATATATATATATATATATATATATATAAGATTTATAACACGGCATTTCTGTACTATACAATGAGAAGGGTTAAGGGCAAAGCCGCAAGGAGAAAACCGCATACACGTGTTTCAAGCTCATTAGCCATCATCAGTGGATGAAGATGCAAAAATACACGGAGTCACATCCAGAGTGTTCCCATCTTTACCTGGCTATACCGGACTGATGATGGCTAATGAGCTTGAAACACGTGTATGCCGTTGTCTTCTTGCGCCTTTGCCCTTAACCCTTCTATATATATATATATATATATATATATATATATATATATATATATATATATATATATATATATATATATATATATATATAAATTGAAACTGACCCCGGATATAAATTCTAGGGGTCGTAGTTCGCGCTCATTAGCAAAAAATTTTTTTAAATTCAAAAGTCGGGATCTCCCTATTAGTGGATTTTTTCTACGAAAATTCACTAAAAATGAAATGCTGCATGTATGTTACATCATCACTTGTAAGCGGGTCGACCGATTTGTCTCACGCTTTTCTGTTGCGTTCATAATTGTCAGGACAAGGTTTTTATGAAATAAAGTTTGGGGAAAATCCACCAGAAAATTATTTTATGATATTTTTGTATGGGAGTGGGTTTTCATTTCAGGATGACTTTTCGACAAGAAAAACTGGAAAATAGCAGTGGAAAACTCGAAAAGTTATGGTCCCACTTTAACTGAGACAATTCGTATGATTTTTAATGAATTTTGTTCGAAAATAGTCCAAAATTCGTAAAATTAGAGTCTCGATATCAACATATGGCATCACTGTGTGACGTTCAGTTGACAGTTCTGCTGTGTAATTCGTCGATCTGTAACAAGTTTGCCGAAGTTTTCCAAAAGCTCGCAGTGAAAATTTAACGAAAAATAATTGACATTATGTGACAAGTTTTCGTAACAACAGGTTCCGCATTGAAGATTGATATTTTGCGAAAAATTAATCGAAATCAAATCAATAGTTCGGTATGTGAAAAGATGCCCCCAGTGAGGCGTCGAAATATCGGTCGAAGTACGGGCACAGCAAACTAACGACATGATCGTCGAGTCATTGAGACTGACGAAGAGCGTCGTCTCCGTTTAGCGGCGAATCGAATAAGAATTTCCATTGAGACTGGCGAAGAGCGTCGTCTCCGTTTAGAGGCCAATCGAATAAGAATTTCTATTGAGACTGGCGAAGAGCGTCGTCTCCGTTTAGAGGCCAATCGAATAAGAATTTCTCACGCGCGATGCTACATGACTCCGAAACAACGGTAACAGTTGAACCGGGTAACGTTATTTAATAATATCAGTTGAAAATAACAGCTTCCGTTATTTATCTGTTACCTATTTTAAACTGGATAGTCGATCGATAGCATATTTTACTGTTATATGTATGAACTATGAATTCTTAAGAATTCCACGTAGACGTAGTAACAGTAGCTGAACCCATCCGGTGGTGTAGTTGGGTAAAGGAGATTCGCCGTTACACGGGTTCAATCCCCGGGCGATGTAACTATCAGTTGATCCGGCCTGAGGTGTGAAGGTGATTAATTTGAATAAAAAGACAAAAATAATTATGAAACAATGTGGATAGAGCAAAAACTTTAGATATCTCTAATTCTCTGAAACATAATTTTATTGTTTACTATACTATGCCGCTATAATGATTAAAATAAAAAAATATATTTTTGTTTTATGTTTAAAACAATTTTTTTTTAATGATCAAGGGGTTTTTTGGGTATTCATCACTAATAATAATTTTGTAAAAAATAAATGAAAGTTGATGGAGTTTCCGCAAAACCGGAAGCTGGCTGAATTCTATTTTTACCCCGTTATTTCACGTAGTGTATAAATCTCAAATTTTGTCTATATCAAACAAAGGGCTAAGAAATTATAATAAGCGTGTCGTAAATCTGTTGCCACTCTGAAGTGAAACTTTTAGAAATTAGAAAGAAGTCTTTTATAAATACTTACTTACTTAGATGTTTTAGGAATTATAAACTAGTCTATTTCTCACAAATTTATTTTATTAGGGGTCTTTACCTAAATTTTAATGCCACAGCAAAAATTATCACGTCTTGGGACGTTAGAACTTTATTGCAAGGCAGCACTATCTTCAACAAATAAATGCTTTATACACTACTACACTACAAAGGGAGTGATTCTAAGAACTGCAACATACTGCAGCTCTCATAGAATTTCGGTAAATAAATTTGCCTTCATTCTGCACATATGGTTTGTTATTACATTATGCTTTTATTCTTTCTCAGAAGGATCTCTAGCTACATTTTCGATTTTCGGTTCACTGGTCATCTTTATCAGTACGCTTACCGACGATATTACGTTTCCAAAGCTGTGAGCGAGAGCGAGCACACTAGTATAAAGTGTTAAGTATTATGGTATGAAGTAAAGTCTGCTCTATACTGTATACCCATACATATTTAGCATTCCCAGTCTCATGTCCATTCATCCCGTTAAATTTAACAGTTGCCGATGAAAACCGATGTTTATTGTTTATTCATCGAAGCTCGAAGCTAGTTGCAGTGGAACAGAAACAGATACGAGTCCGAATTCTAGTGTAGTGTAAAGCGTTATTTTGTACCTGTTATTTTTATATATCCATAAGTGGCGGTTACCGTTGCAGCTTGGCAAACGTTAGAAAATAACAGATTGTTAAATAGCGACCCATGACTAACGGATACAGTCGAGTTCGACTCGCTTAGTTGAAGCTCGCGCACAAAATATCGTAGTTTGGAACGTCCATAAAACAGACGGCGAAACGTGGCAATTCTATATGAGCGTTTGGCATTCAAATATGATCCAAGAGTCGATTACGCTGCAGATGAATCCTTCGACTTCAGAACAACGGACACCGTTCGTCGATATTGCAATACTTTGAGGTTGCGACACGAAACTCCAGGATTATGATGTGCAAGCAGAAAGGTCAAATTAATACTAAGATTCGGCTTCCTTAAGTATGGGTATGACACCGCTAACCTCAAAATGGGTAAATTTACTATCGAAAAGCAATACAACAAAAAAGCATGACTAACTAATTTTCATTAGGTAATATAATTATCATTTTTGTCCATTTATAATGTCGAAAGAAGATAGGCAGGAAGAAGTATGTCAGGCCTAGTATTATCAAATACTACATAATGACAATACGGGACACTCCTATGCTTTAGTATTGGTGACATTTGTGACAAATACACTAGCGCCACCTCGCGTGAAGTACTGAGCGGGTAATTTGAATTGTATATTTACCTGCATATTCTTAATTTAGACAATTGGTTTATTATAGATGAATATAAAAATTTTTACATGACAAAACAGTGAAAATTTTCTGATTATATAGTTATAAATAGAATTTGTATCAACAATCAGCTTGAAATTTAAATGAATTCAGCATGAATAGTTCTGCAAATTTCTCTTACCCATAATCTTATTTCATAATAATTTAAAGTACTACCTTGAAACCGTCGTTAAACTACTATTTCAAGGGTAGGTATAGGAATATACTGAGAGCTGTTTCTGAGGATATTAAGTTACAGTCTGTACTTACCTATAAATAATTGTTCTAGGTATAAATGGTAGCACACTACTCAATTTGCTATATCTCTACATGAAAACTGTCTTATTAAACTAATACTTTAAAATATGTAACTGATATACTTAGTACATAATTAAGAAATTGTGCAGATGAAAGGTGAGACTAACTCTTACTTCCGTGAATAAATCTATTATAGGGCTGAATCTGCTATTTCTACTTGTCTCTTTAAAAACTTGTCTTGGGAAGATTACCAATTAAAATGTGAAAAAATTTGACAATTTATGCCATACTGAAATAAAAAAGGACACAGAAGAAGATAGAAAAACCGTTTTCTTATATCATTTATTATTAATGCAAAACTTTTTTTGCCTTCATATTTCTTTTTTTTTTTTTGGTGCACTGGAGGACAAGTTATGATTGAAGCCTTTCAACCATCCGTTTACGAAGTTTATCTATAAATAGATACATGATGGTAAATATTACACAATAAATTATCTTCTGCGAACTGTACATATTGGCATAAAAATGATGCTGAATTAGTCTTGTGTTTCAACAAATTAATTCTTTTGGAAGTGACAATGAAATGTAAAATGCACCTTGTGACTTCAATACTATATCCATATCAATCCTTTTTGATAACAGTACCCTTTTCTTGCATCTATAATACAAAATTATCGTGAATCCATGTTATAGTTATTGTTTAATATTAATTATTAGGCGAATTTGTAAAAAAATTCGCTGATAACAAAAGAAAACACAAAAAATCATATTCACGTCTCGCCATCCTTTGGAGACCTATGAAATGTCTTTGATAGATTTAGCACATTATAATTCGAACAACTATAGATTGCACACACCCAACCACTAACATTCATTGTAAAAAACACAGCTCAAACTTAGTTATACACAGTTAAACACTAGCAATTGCTAGTGTTACACGTTTTCGAACGACGTAACATCAGTACTGTCCGCTAGGGGTGCTAATATTCTTGAAACACCAGATCAGCCGGAGTGTCCTGTATTGTCATTATAAAGTATTTGGTATTATCCTCAATTTTGACGCCTGCTTGACAATAGATAACCAATATTTGTATCCATAATATGTTGTAGCGATTTCTCGTGCAAACAGTATTTTAGCGTACTTTTGTAAACATTTTTTAGCAAAGTTTTGTGAATTTTCGTGGACACATTTTTTTTAGTGAATTCGCACAAAAAAAGTTGGCTTATGACAATACCACGACTTTGAGACTTAAAAAAAAACTTGAGATGGGCGTAAATTGAATTTTCGTAAAAAGAATCCGTAGGTTGTTTTTATGAAAGTTTGTTACCAAAACGCACTTGCTGCCTCCAGACTTTTCATCTACAAGGTAAAAACCATTTAATTAAATATAAACCTATTAAGACTATTCAGTCGAAAAGCAATCAATATTTAATCGTTGACAAGAATTAAATGCACTATTGCAAAGCTCATATCGCATGGCTGTCTGCATTTCCTATATAAAATTAAAGGGCATGTATCACATTGTGTTACGATGTATTTGATGAAGTTACATCAATGATCGAACATACCCGGTACTGTCATAAATAGTCTTTCCATCTGGGTATTACTATCTCTGGACTGTCCACTACGGTAAATATGTTATTCCGTAATTACAAAATCCTAATCAAATCCCATCTGTTTTATGTACGTTTGCTATAGTCACAATAATTTAAAAAAGCTTTGCGCAGTTTAAGCAATTTACACGTTAATTTCACATAGACCCAGATATACTGTTTGTAACAGTTAAACTGTATATAAACAAATGAACATCCCAGTGATCATTTGCATCGTAATTACGACTGTATTTACGAGACATCAAAAGCACAACTTACTTTGTTGTAATTTGACCGACAGAAATCTGTTTATGTATCTTACGTAGACCCAGCACTCAAACTAGGACATTTCAAAATTAATATGCACTGTCGTTGCAAGTCGTACTATGTTTTCTGTGGAAAAATCTTAAAAACACTTTACATTATTACTTGAGAATTATTACGAAAAATTCTTTATGCTTGAGTTGGACCTCATCAGTGTCCATTACGAGATAAAAAGGTTAAAGGTTTGCGTAGATAGTAATTTATATGAAGGTGCACAAAAAAAACCTCAGCAAAATATATTTTGTGATAACACAAGAAGCATTTTTGAAGCACTTGAATCTAAATGACTTTTTATTACCTAGTCAAACCTTTGACAACACTTTTATCTTGTAATGGATGCTGGTAAAGCTCAACTCAAGCATTAAGAGTTTCTCGGCAAATGCATTAGTGATATGTCAAAAATCCATATCTTTTAAACGAATGGACTGAATTTCAAAAATAAACAAAGCAGTGTGTAGGGAACCAAAAGCTCTTTTCAGCGGGCTATCACATGAATTTGAAAAAAAATGGGGAATGACACTCCCGCTTACGAGGGTAAAGTGTGCGTTATATAAATATATATATATATATATATATATATATATATATATATATATATATATATATATATATATATATATATATATATATATATATATATATATATATCATTTTTTGTAAATATTACAGTAAAATAAAGGTCAATGACGGTTGAAGCTGAAACTTAAGGGTTTGTAGAATACTCTTCTTGCGGCATTTTCTTTACGTATTTCTTTCAGGTTCTTTGCCTAAATGTTGCCAATTGTAACGTTTCAAATCGCGACTTTGACGTTTTAAGGAAAACCCCATTTTTTTTTCATTAACTGCCTATAACTTCTTTGTCTTTTAACTTACAGACCTAAATTTTGGTACCTGGCTGACTTTTTATGATAAGAACAGGATTACCAAATTGGTTTCGTTACCCTTACTTTGTTATTTCCGGAGATATCAAAATTTTCCGAGAAAACCTAGGCTGATTTTCCTGGCTAACGAACTTGTCCGAGCCACTTGCAAGCGAAAGGCACTCATCAGATTTGATCAAAATCGTACTATTATTTTTTGCGTTATCGGTGTGATACATACAATTATATATATATATATATATATATATATATATATATATATATATATATATATATATATATATATATATATATATATATATATATATATATATATATATATATTATTGCAGTCATAGATTTGACTACGTGTTATATAAAAAAATACTTATAAAAAATAAAATAAACACCTGAAAGGTATGTAATCCATGTTGCTGTTACAGCTACATTCAGAGTCAGGGGGCAAATTACAATCAATTATCCAGCAGAACTTGAAATTTCAAATAATTAACAATATGCATTTGCTAGTGAAGGGATCATGACATTATTTAAAGTTACCTGATAAGCCATATAAATTTTTTATTGCACCTATAACGAACAATTAAAGTGAATAATAAACTGCAAAAATACAGAATTTATAAAACAAGTCAGTGAAAGAACAAGTTTAATAAACTGTTTTTGACAAGGTGCAAACTCGTGAACTTCAAGTGATTTGTTTAGTTGTACGTTTGATAAAATTTTGTTAATATGTATAGGGAGATAAGGAAATTAATGCAGGAATCAGTGAATTAGTAAATAAGGTAAGAATTTGTTAATAATAAGGACAAGTACGATTTGTCATTTAATGAAAATGTATAGGTTAGAAATTTGAACGTACAAACATATTTTGACTAACCTGACTTTAAATCCAGTTATTTAATTAATGTGATCAAAAGGAAGTAGCTTTCTCTTGACTCATTTTGTAAAATCTGTTATGGGATTGGACTCATCTGAAAGTAGAGACTTTAATTGGTTAAAAAGCAAATTTAAACACTAAATAGCAGATGTTATTGGTGATATAAAACGAAATAAACGTATGATAATTTCCAGAAGGATGAATAACGGGACTGTTAACAAGAACCAAAACAATGCAAGAAGCTAACAGCGTTCAGAAAAAAGTGTTTAAAGTTAAAAAAACGCCAGAACAAAAGTAAAATGTGTGGAAGTTGTATATTTACCAAGATACAACTGTTGAAGAACTTCAAGCAAGGTTATTAGTACGCATAGCGAGAAAACAGCCAATACTGGAGAATCCCAACAGACGCCATAGTTGGAAATCAAGTATTTCCTCAAATATTAACCAAATACCAGTATAATACCAGTCCGTGAGTGCAAATAGCCATTATTATTATTATGATATTTATCTGTCAAATTGGAATGGTAATAACATTTAAGACATTTTGCCAAATTAGAATAGTGAAATCCGAGTTCACATAAGAAAAACAAAAAGAGACCAAAAGAGGGCGCTACGCGGAAGTTTCAAGTAATCTGATAAAATTCATAACAACCATTTTAAGATCTAATCTTCTTGGTTACCAAAGCTAGCAAAGCGAGGTTCCCATGGTAACAGATATCATCTGTTAAAAATAATTGTATTTGTCAAACAAAATAGAGTCTAGTTTGAACATCACATTTAAGTATTATATATATAGTAAGCAAATTTATATAATAAATTTATATATATAGTAAGCAAATTTGTAATAGTCCAGGCTTTTTTTTAAAGCCAACTGCTCTTCACATCGAAGTCTCCGTTGGTTCTCGAATGCTAATTGTATTTTCGTGACATGATAGAAAACGCCTCTTTCCTGCTGATTCTCGTAGGACAGAACACAGATTTGGATGATTATTTCGTTTAGCCAGTTGGAGTGCTATGTGACGTACATTTTGCCTGGTCAAACCAAAAAAAGAATGTTTCCATTACTAAGAGATGCTCAGCTCATTTTTTACAATATTTTCTGTTAAGATAGTATTTATTCTTAGTTTTTTCTTGTTTAAAGACACCAGTTTTCTTTTTGTTTACAGCGTATCGAAACAAAGTTGACCGATTTGCTGCTACTAGGTAGCCAATTTCTTTATTAGTTGCCGCTTTTACTGCTTTTTGCATATTGTCGTTGTTCCATGCGTGCTCTTTCGAGTGTCTTTTCGGCATTTTGCTAAGAAAAGCAAGTACTTTACATTGGGAAGCACACTTGGAGAACACAAATCACCACAACTAATTTTTAAAAACCTGACAATCGTTTCACTAACCAACTTAGCGTCATCAGAGAATCGGTCGGTACCGACTACCAGCAGAAGAATATAAATAGAGTTGATATAGGATATTTAGAATTATTCATCCTCTGATGATGCTAACTTGGTTAGTGAAACGATCGTCAGGTTTTTTTAAATGTGTTGTGGTGATTTGGGTTCTCCAAGTGTGTTTATCGGTGATAATTACAGGTTTCAATCTTCACTTAGTCCAACATTGACGTACCGCCGAGTAATCCACAATAGGGGGCCTGGATAATAAACAAATAAATTACCATACGATCAACAATACAGTATTTAACGTCAAAATTATATATATATATATATATATATATATATATATATATATATATATATATATATATATATATATATATATATATATATATATATAGGTTACAGTTAAACAATATTCATGGTGCTCGAAAACCACTACGATATGTTTTAATTAGTTAAAAATCTGGACGCAGCAAGTGCGTTATGGTAGTGAATTTTCATAGAAATGATCTGGCACCAAACATTTTATTATCACTTTTTTTTCTTGTAACATAGAAATCTAAATTTTGGTTCGTAGTTTACTTTTTATATCATAAACCTACCCACCAAATTTGGTTATCATAGCTTTCTTATTTTTTAACATTTGTTTGGAATGAAAACTCAAAATTTTTCCGGAAAACCTGGTCAGATTTTCTTGAGTCACGAACTTATCCAAGCCACTTACAAAAGGAAGGTACATGTTTATATATATATATATATATATATATATATATATATATATATATATATATATATATATATATATATATATATATATATATATACATATATATATATATATATATATATATATATATATATATATATATATATATATATATATAAACATATAAAAAATGAAACTGACCCCGGATATGGGTTCTAAGGGCCCTAATTCGCGCTCATTTGCAAATTTTTTTTTAAAAGTCGAGATCTCCCCATTAGTGAATTTTTTCTACGAAAATTCACTAAATCACACATATCTTAAAATCTCCAACAAAATGCACTTTACTTTTCCCAATTTTTTGAGGTTATGTTAGTTGTTCTAATTTAGGTACATATAGTAGTGCCCTTTGCATCAATAGGCTTGTAATATTTCAGTACAGGATGATAGATGCCGCTCGTAGTTTTTAAAAGAAGCGGGTATTCCACATTAAGTTGACAATCGGCGACGTTACTTTAAACTTAAAATATATCTTTCCCTTGCTAATCGCTTGGATGAGTTCGTTAACCAACGCAATGAAATCCGAAAAATATGTTTTCCTTTTTTGCAGGATTTGATGAAATCTGGTGCGCCTGTTGCCTTTATAGATGCTTCACTTTGTGTAAAAATGTAAGATTCTAGTGTTACGGGGGATTGAGTTACGATTTGTATTAAAATTCGTTATACGATACCATAATGAGCATACTGCATCTGCTCTACTTTGACAGCAAATCAAATTTAGTAGTCGCAACTGCGTGACGCTATAACAACAAACGCACCTGATAATGACCACTTGCATTGTGATTTGGTGTATATTTACAATACATCAAAAGCAAAGAATTTACTTTGTTTGCTAATAATGTTTCTCTTGTTTCAGGGACTACTATTATGACAGGTGAGTCTGAAAACATCAGCTGTGTTTCCAGAAGGCCTTTCATTACCTGGTACGTGTAATGTGATAAGATTAGCACATCAATGTATTTGTTAGCGGCATAACGTGTCCTCCTCTCATTTGATGGTGTATTATTTCTCTGGAGTTAATTAGTGTTATATTCAATACGTTGCCTAGTTAAAATTACATAAAATACAAAAATAACTAGCTACTCTCATTTTTCAGCTAACCGTGTAACTTAAAATAGCTTGGATGACCTATTATGTAATGTAATGTAATAAATAACATAAATAATAACCCACAACAAACCAGAGATAATCATAGGGGATAAACATAACTTCAGTTTTAAACAATATTAAACTTACTTACCATTCTGAACGCTGAATTGGTCTTCCCGCCGACGCGCTTGGATCCATTTTTTTTGCTAAATACTGGATTTAGGAAAACCTGAATATTTAATATCACTTCCTTTTCAACCGACTTCAAAAAAGGGGGAGTTCTATGTCTATCTGCATGTATTTTTTTATGTATCTTCACCTATATTTTTGTCAATTGTGAACCAATTTTTAAAAATATTCCTGTTCACGTATTGTGGAATTTTTTTTATTGCCAGAGTAAATCTGTTAAATTTCGCTGTAATTCTGTGAAGTTGTGTGTTTGAATGTGAGTGGTCCATATCGGTCCCTCCACCGCGACCATAAGGTCTATTGTGGCTCACGCCTAATGTCTATATGTCGCCCAACAAATCCAGCCTCCTACAGAGGTCGATAACCTTTGTGGGCGAAAGTTGATCCAGATCCTCTGGAGCAAGCTTTACTTTGCCAAAGAGCAGGTGTCTAGTCCTGTCCGCTGCCGGAAAGGAACACAGCACGTGCTCTGCTGTCTCGTCATTCTCCATACACAGCCGGCACTCGGTCTCCTGACCAACCTCAATATGGTGCATGTGATGCCGCAAGCGACAGTGTCCTGTATACAGGCCGACTAGAGTACTCAGTTGTTGTCTGTTCATCTCTAGAAGTTTCTTAGCCCTTGACTCAGACAGGCCATTTATGAAGGCCTTAGAGTGAGCTAATCCTGGAAGATTTTGCCAATATTAGATTGTCATTCTTTCTGTCCAGGTCTTTAAGGTGCGTTTTGCTGTGCAAGATGTTATTCCCAGCACCGGTTCTGGTCCGACAAAGTCACTCTGGGCACTACTCCTGGCAAGCGCGTCGGCCGCAACGTTGCCATCATGGTCCGAATGACCCGGTATCCAGACCAGCGACACCTCATTACAGCTGCCCAATTCGTTAAGGGCAGATTTATTCTAATTCTCTGAATTACACCGGTAGGAACCAAGAGCCTTTATTGCAGCTTGGCTATCTGCATATATCTTTATCGATTTGTTTGTGCACAGGTTTTTTATACTTTCCCTTGCACACATCTCGATAGCATACACTTCTGCCTGGTGTATGGTTGCGTACTTGCCGAGGCTAGCTGATAGTCCAGCATCGGTGCATCCCCCATATGCGCCGGCTCCTACTCCCAAATTGGTTTTGGAGCCGTCAGAGTACCAGCAGAGGTCCGCTCTCAACAGGGTCGTTTGGTTTCGGTCCCAGTCCTCCCTTTCCGGGAGGACGATCTTGAAAGACAGATCTCTGCTGATCTTTGTAGGCATCAAGTCTGAGACCATTCCCAGAATCCTGTGACAATCACTGTCATCAAGGAGACCGGACCCTCTCGGACTGACTTCCCTCGGCATGCTATCTGCCGTTTGTTTTAGTCTGTACGTTGTCCACCTCGCCACCCTCTCCAACCGTATGTGAAGTGGGAGAATATTAAGGAGGACCTCCAGAGCGGCTGATGGTGCGGTGCTTATCGCTCCCGTTATCATCAAACAAGCTTATTTCTGTAGATGAGCCAGTTTAGTCCTCGCCATACCACGAAGTACCTTAGGCCACCAAACTATGGCTCCATATGTTATCATTGGCCTGATAACCACTACATAGAGCCAGTACATCTGTTGGTGGTTTGTTCCCCAGTTGTTACCACAGATTCTCCGGCAGGTCCACAGACACATTTTAGCCCTGCGGATAACATTTTCTAACTGTATGTCCCAGTTCAGCTTCTTATCTGGGGTAACTCCCAGATATTTTGCTTGGTCCGAAAATGGAATGGTTTTCCCCATAAGAATAGGTGGTTTTAATTTGTCCAACCTTCTTCTTCTGGTAAAAGGAACAATGATCGTTTTGCGGGGGTTCACAGACATCTGTTCCCTCCGGCACCAATCATTGATTACATTTAGTGCCTCTTGAAGAGTACTTGCCAGTTCCTCCTCAGATTTGCCTCTAACCATTATGACAAGATCATCAGCATACGCCTGGACCTCAACCTCCCAGAGTTCGAGGATAGCCAGCAAATCGTCCACAAAGAGGGACCACAGCAGGGGGGATAGAACGCCCCCCTGAGGACACCCCCTCGCAGCCCTGACGCCGACCACCTCTCCCCGCAACGAGGTAATAATGGTCCGATTGTGCAGCATGTTTCCGATCCAGCCACAGATGGTAGGTTCCACCCCCCTAGCGATAGTGGCCTCGTAGAGGGAGATCGGTAATGCATTATTAAATGCTCCTTCGATGTCGAGAAATGCCGCCACCGCAACCTCTCCATTTTCCAGAGAGTGTGTGATCTTCTCGACGAGGTTATTGAGCGCTAACTCAGTTGATTTGCCAGTTTGATAGGCATACTGGTGGGTATTTAGGGGGTTATTGGGTAAGATGTATTTTTTTCCAATCCCTTCAGGAGAAATTATGTAATACTGAGAGGTCTCAGTGATGTACGTAGGAGGTCCTTACATCTCAATTTGGAAATGTAAACCCCCCTAACCACCGTCCAGCTGGATGGAATGTAGTTCCAGACCAGACTGGCTCTGTACAGCCTGATAAGGTGAGGTAGGAGAGTCTCCAGTCTCTTTTTTAGTAGGACCGGTACCACCCCATCCTCCCGTGGCGACTTGAATGGCTGAAAATGATTCACAGCACACTCCACTGCCGAGGCTGTAACTATTCGCCGAGCAACCCGCCAGTACTCCCCATGAGGGCGTTTAAATCGTCCCTCAGCCGGTAGGACCTCTACGTTGCTCAGGATCAGACAATCTGGGAAGTGTGTGTGTGCTAAGAGCTCTAACGTTTCTTTCCGAGATTCAGTAAAGGAACCATCTGGTCGTGTTATCGATCCCAGCCCCTGAACACGGTCGCGTGAGAGAATCCTGTGGATTCTGGCGCTGCTGGGCATATTATTAATGTCCCCGCAGAACCTCCTCCAGGACTTCCTCTTGGCGTTCCTAATCTCTTTGTTATAGTGTGTTAGAGCGGTTTTCTGTGAACTTACTTCAGAATTCACATGAAACATTTGATTAAACAATTAGTAAAATTACATAAAATACACAAATAAATAGCTATTCTCTGTCATTTTTCAGCTCACCGTGTAGCTTAAAATAGCTTGGATGACCTATTATGTAATGTAATGTAATAACTAACATTAATAATAACCTACAACAAGCCAGAGATAATGATAGTGGATAAACATAATTTCAGTTTTAATTGTCAGTTACAAAAACAATATTAAACTTACTTACCATTCTGAATGCTGAATTGGTCTTCCCGCCGACGCGCTTGGTTCCATTTTTTTTGCTAAATACTGGATTTAGGAAAATCTAAATATTTAATATCACTTCCTTTTCAACCGACTTCAAAAAAGGGGGGTTGTATGTCCATCTGTATGTATTTTTTATGTATCTTCACCGATATTATTGTCAATTGTGGACTAATTTTTTAAAATATTTTTTGTGTGAAAGGATATGCTCCTGAGGTGGTCCCATTTTCGCCAAGTCAGGATCTGATGATAGAATTTCAGGGAAATCGAAGGAAATCTTCTTATAGTCTATGTTACTTAACGCACTATAATACGACGCTTTCGTTATATTATGGCAGTTTTTCTAATACCGTATTTACACTAAAAATATAACCTCAAACAAACTATAAAAAAAATTAACCGACTTAAAAATAAGCACGGAAAAGCAAAAAAAAAACTGTATTGCAGGTTCAGTTCACAAGACAAAAATAATTTAAAATAAATATCAATATATGCCCTACTTATTCATCTGTTTGAAGTAAGTGCCAACCCCGAAACACAATAATACTTGAACTTCTTAACGGATTATAATTATAATGAAATACCTACATATGTGGTCCTATTAGATCTAAAGTGTCAAGCGATGAGCGTTTAAAAATTGTTTACTTAAAGATAGACTTGCGAGGTGTGCGTGGTTATAATGTATCCCTCTTAGGCTCAAGGGCTTCGCACTATTCATTTTATATTCCCATTATCATCGGTTGAAGTAAAGCATACCTCCACATTTGTGAGTGAACCATGACCTGAGCTGCATTAAAATATGCTCGATATTAGTGAAATGTACAGTGCACGTAATATATACCATTATAAAAGATTAGTCCTCTCACAGAATGTATATTTGTTTGTTTATTGTACAGCTATTCTTTGTCTGATTATAAATTTAGAAACAATTTCAATAAGTATATGACTAAGGGTGGTTTTAGGTAATCATTTAATAAATAGCCTTTATGATATAATTTGAAAAATAGCTAAGTTATAAGTTGAGAAGTAATTATCATATTCGAATAAAGGGGCTTTATGAAATAATTTAGGGATTAGCCAAGTTTAAAATGGGCTTGCTACTTATACGAGGTTAAGTTAATATTCATGAATTAAGTAATAGTTGAATTATGTCAGTTCGTTTAGAGTAAATAAAGTAGAGTCTGTATGAAAGTGAATTGATGATAGTTTGGAAGGTGTGAGGGACACCTTCGCTCTTTGCTCACCCAGTAGGGCGTCATACTGGTAGAGGCGTTGGGTTTAGCCCAGGTTACGTAACCGCAACACGGTTGTTTGTTTGCATCGATGGATTTCGGTAGGGACACAGCTGAGCTCGCTCAGGGTATCCATTGCACCTACTCCCGTCGATAGCTGGATATTGGAGAGGACTCATCGTAGAGAATGCTCCGATGCGTTCATTGCACTTCTCAGTATCCACGGTGGTACCGTTGTTGCATTTTTGGTCAATCTGGTAGCTTGACCGAGACACTGTGGTCAGTTCACCCGTTGGTCTCATTGCACGTGTCAGTCCCAGTGTAGGAGTTGGGCTACTTGGAGAAGGGCACACCCTGGAGTGTGCATCGTGTGCCCATTGCACTTCTCGGTACCCAACTCTGACAGTTACGAGCACTTTAGGTGAGGTATTGAACTGTGCCTCATTGCACACCTGGAAGCCGGCACTGACCTGGTGCCGGGTATGGCACCCAATTAAACACACAAGCTAAACTACTGGTTAAGTAATTATTATTATTTGAGTAATTATTATTTGAGTAACTATCGTGTAAGTAACTACTTCAGTAATTATTGTCTGAGTAATTATTGTTTGAGAAAAATGATTGTTGAGCAGTAGAGGCATTGTTGAGAAGCAGTTCCGAGGCTGTGATGTGCGTGTTGAGAGATGATGATGTGGCTCAGTGTAGCTTTGAGTAGGAAATGCTGTTAATGTTGAAGTTGCTCAGTGGAGCATTATGTAGAAACTGCTCTTAATGTTAGTTTGCTCAGTGGAGCTTTGAGTATAAATTGATGTTGAGTCGCTCAGTGAAGTGTGTAATTGGTAATTGTTTGATGAACTCATAATTGAATGCCCCTCGTATATATGTTGGGTTGTTATTTAGATGAACAATGGTGTGTTCAGGTATATTTTTAATTACAAGTTAGTGATGTTATTCTTGGACACTTTTGGCACCCGCTCGCCCGACTCATTACGCCCGTACATTAAGGCTTCGCCATCATTCTGACAAGTAATGAACCTTTTATCTTTTGCATTATTACTCTTAAGTAGATAACACAACTGCTAAGTAATATATCGACTGGTGATTGATTGTTGAGCTATGTAATTATATTATGTGATCGTTAGTCGATCGTTAGTAATATAATAGGTTACCTCTATTGTTTACTAAGAGGGTTGTAACCTTGAGTCATCGAAGGGTTGCGTTCGATATAACTATTCAACATATATGAAAAAAAACGTACCCCTTACAGCTGCTGTTAAGTATCAAAGACCAACCCACGCTTACGCGTTCCGTCGCGAGAGCGGAAAAACTTGCGATGTGGCGAAAGTGGACCTAACCTATCTACGTTATACCTCATTCGCTTGGCACTAACTTCAAACAGATAAGTAGGTAGCGCATATATAAATATTTCATGTAAATTAATTTTTGTCTTTTGACTTAAACCTGTAATCCAGTTATTTTTCGCTTTGTAGTCGGGTTATTTTTTTAAAGTTTGCTTGACTGCCTACATATTGAAATAGAGTTCTGCTTGGTTTACGCCTATCAAGATACAAAACTGCATAACATCGTGATTCAGCCACGGACTTACGAAAATTACGAATGTCTATCTTTTCACTAACTGGATAACTTGCCATTGTTAATAATAACCAACTATTTACCTATAACAATAAGTTTCAACCGTTGTGACACAGTATGGTTGGTAAGTAAACTGACGTATTTGAAGTTACCCATTCGCAATCAGCTTGCAGGTGTATTTCGTTAAGAAATAAAGTTAATGTGCTTTCGTTCTTTCAATTATTAATTATGACATTGTGCGAAAATACCGCCACAAGCTATCACAAAACAAGAAAAGAAGCATCAAATATAGCAATCACAAGACTAGATGCATTCTCGCAACAATTAGAATCGTAGACCGGTTTCGCTCTCATTAGAGCTCTTCAGTACGGCATACTAATTACAGCAAAAATGCACCAAAAATAAAACGGACTATCGTATAGCCAGTCTTAAAACACTAAGTGAGTGGTGAACGTGTCGCCACCTAGTTCGGAACCAAGTACTATGTTGTCACGCCCGCTCCAAATAACAGAGAGTGTTAAAACTAGAGACAGTATACAACTAACTAACAATTTAAAAAATTGTTAGCCCTGGCCCATTTCTACCCCAATATAGGGACAAAGTATGTAAGACTAGATGCATTCTCGCAACAATTAGAACCGTAGACCGGTTTCGCTCTCATTAGAGCTCTTCAGTGCGGCATACTAATTGTAGCAAAAATGCACCAAAAATAACACGGCTATCGTATAGCCAGTCTTAAAACACTAAGTGAGTGGTGAACGTGTCGCCACCTAGTTCGAAACCAAGTACTATGTTGTCACGTCAGCTCCACTTAGTGTTTTAAGACTGGCTATACGATAGCCGTGTTATTTTTGGTGCATTTTTGCTACAATTAGTAACGAAAATTAAGTATAGATTGGATACCGAAACCAGCTGCCAATTGTCCCTTTCAAGATGCTCGTGAACAACTCCATATTATGTGTGTTTCTATGGGTATACATTTAAGACGTTATATTATAAAGTTCATTGAGTACGAAAATAGTTAATTTCATTAACTAGGAAGATAACAAATTTCATTGACTAAGAAATTAATGTACTAATGTATCAAAGAACGCGATAATGATAAGTTGTAAAACATGTAAGACGTTACAGCTTACTTATTTTACTGATCATTTTTTATATTTTTAATTGTGCTATACAAAAAATCTAAAGCTTATCCTTGCAGCAAATCAAAATGTTAATAGCATCTGGTTTCCAAACCTCCAGCTGGTAAATTATATTATAAATTGCCACTCGGACGGATGCCATCTGATAACCCACGAAATGCACCAGAATGTGATAAATCAATTAAAGCAAAAATATCTAGTTTCGATAAATGCATAGCAGTGCTGATTTAAAAGAAGGTATTTAATTTGAGGTATTGTAGCAGATAATTGATCGTTTGCAGGAACTGGTAATGGGAATAGGCTGGAATAATTGTAACCTTCGATTTCGACAATGGGTGTTTCTATAGTAAATACTATTTGACTTTGTTTGGAATAACTTTTGATTGTCATTACTTTGAAAAAAGCAAGAATATTCCCCAATTCAGAATAAAAGTTATTTTGATTTTATGGATGAAATGGTTATTTAGATTAGCATCAAAAGCCTTTGTCCAAACGAAAAATAGTTATAATCGTATACTTTTAATTACTGAACCCATTTTGTGTAAAGTCCTCTTTTTAGCGAATTTTCATTAAGAAAAATTCGCTCTAAGAGAGGTCACGATGAAAAGCTTTCGGAAAAATGTCTCCAGGTGAGCGCGAATTTGGGTGCCTAGACCCCAAAACCAAAATCCGTTAAAATTTGTATACGTTTATATATATATATATATATATATATATATATATATATATATATATATATATATATATAAATATATATATATATATATATATATATATATATATATATATATATATATATATATATATATGTATGTATGTATCCGAGCGGTAACTAAAAAATACTAAACTGATTTCAATCAAACTTGGCAAAAATCTTGTTTAAGCGAAAACCGTGGTCGAGTTCGTTAATCAGCCTTTATACTCAAGTTGTTCCGGTGGAAGATCGGGGAAAACTTTTTTAAAACGCTGTATTTTTGTAAGTATTAGAGCAAATGGAATGAAACTTTACTTGTGGCTTACTTATATCTTGTCGCAAAATCCTCAGAATGTAGAATTTTAGGTGTTTTTTCCTCAGGCGTCACTTGGAAGAATTTAATTTAGAAAAGAGTTAACTACGAGTATCTTGACTTCTGATACCAAAGTCTAAAAGTGACTCATTACGGAATGGTTTCATGTTTATTGATTCCTGAATTAGACAATCAATTCCCCTCTGATCAGAAAGGCTTTAAAGAAGGATATGTTTATTTAAATCGCAAGAGGATAATTCGAGTCTAGAACAAATCAAGTATACAGCTCTACCTGTTAATTTATTTAGTATACTATCTATCAAACATGCATTTATTGGATCATCGACATTTTGTTTATTTTGGAAATTCTTTAAGAAGTGTTCACACGAAATTATAAACCTATTTAATCGCTTTGTATTTCCATAGAATTGTGGAATATTATCTGCTTGATATCTTAGCAATGACATATCAGTTCTGTGTTGTCATTTTTATTTTATTTGCGTTTAACTAATCAATTACGAGATTTTATTCACTATGTAAAAATAAAATAATTTGTTTTTTTTTTCTTTCTTAAATCAATCTCTTAAGTATAATATATATATATATATATATATATATATATATATATATATATATATATATATATATATATATATATATATATATATATATATATATATATGGTTTGTGTAAAAATATAGAAACAAATATATCAGTAATAAAGGGTCAATACGAAAATCACAATTATTTAAATATAAGAAAGGATAAATGCGCATTTACATTAAAACTACGAGGATGGCTCTCATGGTTTTAGTTCAACTGGTTGAGCGATATGTGTATCTCCTTGGAAAACCTGTGGTGAGCTATGTGTGTCCCTTCTTGGAAAACCTGTGGTGAGCTATGTGTGTCCCTCCTTGGAAAATCTGCTGTGAGTGACACTTGTCTCTTCTGAAAGCTTGGGATGAGCGATGTCTTTCTCTTGTGGAAAATTTGGAAGAGCGATGCTTGTCTCCTCCTTGAAACTAGGAAGAGTGATGCTTATCTCTGCCTTAACTTTAACGTTGACTGGGGCCAGCAGCCAGAAGATACATTTCGGCAATGTTTGTCTTCCAGGTATTTGAAAAATTCGAATATTCAATAACCAGCAAACACTGACCAGTTTTCGGCAATTTGCATCAAAAAAAAAACTGATTGAATATCCTATCAACTGCGCCAATTAAGTAACTTATCCCTTTGTTAAAGTTTCAAAAAAACTTTAATTATTAACTTCAAAGAACTTTACACTTATAAACTTTTTACTTAATACTTTATGTAACTGATAATGTTGTATGACCCTGGTATATTATGAAATTATAATTATTCTACTACGATGTTACCTCTAATAAAAAAAAAATAATAGCAAGCTATCTTCCTCCACTTCTTTACTTTTCCGAGGTCGTGCCCGTCAGAATCACTGGTCAGCTTTTCTTCTATACTATCGGCTGGCCTAGCTTGTGTTGGCAGAAATTTGGTATTCTCGAGAGGCTGGAACTAATTGCATTCTCTCAATGAATTGGCATTACATAATTTCTAATTATTATAAAAATAGCATGGTGAAGATAAGAGGGTAATGTAACTCTCGCTTCTATTGTTTTAGAGGTGCCACCCTGTATAACCAAAATACAAAAGCGTTAAATATTAACTTTAAATCGATTTCAGAGCGATAAGTACAGCTCAATAATATACTTGCAATATTTAGGGCAACTTTGCTCGAAGTGGCTACGAAGTTGAATCATCCACAAGTTTTAGTCAAGAACCAATTAAAAGTTTTACCGATGAGAATCTATCACTTCAGAACTAATCCTATGTATCATTCAAAGGTGATAACTTCATAAATTTCAGTGAGAGAAGTTCTGCGAGAAATGTCATCACAATGAGAGCTTTTAGTGATTTTGGCAGTAATAGACAATCCATGAGTACATTAACCCTTTCACTGTTTAATTTTAAGTTTTGAAATCAAAAATCAAATTTTTTGGATATTGTTTATTTGGTTTTTTTTTTGATGAATTACGGCATGCAGAAAAATTTAATGTGATGGATTTTTTACGACTTGTCCTCATGGGAGGACGCGGTGAGTTAGAGGAGTAAATAATGATTTTTTTACAATTGCTAAGTAACAAAAACACCTTGTTTTACAGTAATTCTACTAAATTAATAATATGAAATATATAAAAATATCAGGTGGTGTGATGATCTAAAAACCAATCCTTATTCCTATCTAACCATAAATGTATCTTACATTTGATACACATGAATTTTGATTTGCCAGTACATGAGGGTCTTTTTACCTACTAAAATTCTTGTTTTCACCCACAATCGGCAAATGTCCTATATTATCAAACACGACTTCCGTTTTGGGACATACTTCTATGTTCGCCTTCTTTGGACTCACTAGCGAAACCGATGCCTCACTTGAAGGAGGACCTCGTTTCCTTTTTGCTGTTTTCCATCGTGATTAGAGCTTCTCCAATGTATGCTCTGAAATTCAGAAGATTATTATTATTATATTATAACCAACAATATCAACATCAACCGAAGTTCTGAAATTGTATTTGAGCAAGTTGAATGTCTTCACGTTCCGCTTTTTGGAGGGGGCGTAAAGCCGTCTGTCCCATGTCCATGCTACTACTTTTATCAGTAAGACCCAAATTAAACTTAGCCTCATAATGTTGATATTTATTATTATTATAGAAGAAAATAATATCGCCGTGTAATGATTCACTTTCTTTTTAAGGTTCAGTAAAATATTTGTTTCTATCAACAATATTTGAGAATTCAGCCGGGACACATTTTCTGCACTTTTTATTGACATCAAGCTGTCTAAGCTCTTTATATAGAAACCTACTCTTAGCATTCTTAAGACTTTCAGAAAGATATGCCCCTTTTCCTTTGTTTATCGCCAATATAGTAAACTTTCGCAAATCTTTATACGATTATTAGTCAGATTCATTAGAAGTTATCCAACCATTTGATTTAGCTCTATCTGTCAAATACATGAAGAATTTTAGGTGATCTGTAAGCCAAGGACAAAAAAACCTGCTGACCCAGTGGTAAGAACGCGTTCCTCTGACTAAAGTCGTACCTGTGGAAATCAGTATGACCTTCCACGAGAGCGTAATTCCATCGGTTCTGTGTAACATGCAATGTTGGAGTCGCTAAAGATCCCTACTCTACTTACAGAAGAGGCGGGGCTCGATAAAATATACAGGATAGTGCGGTTAAAATGCTCTCTGGCGTCGGTGATTGGCCACAGTTGCGTAAATAGACCAATTTCAAGAAACAAAATACAAACAATATTAGCGAATCGGTAGGCGGGTCCAAATATTATCCGAAACACACTAATAGCGTTTCGTTGTTTTTTAGCGAGTTGTTTCTTATTGAATTTTCATTAAGAAAGGTTATAGTACATACTGGAGTACAAGAAAAATGGTGATTTTATAGTTTCACTCACGGACTGCTGAAAGGTAAAGTTTGGCATCTTACATGCAGGCTAACACAATTTTTACCTTGTGCTTCCTTGCCTTTGCTGAGTTATCTATATTTAAACTTCTTCGCTGGTCTGGTGCGGTAAGTCGAAAATTATTTTGCTTCACAATTTCTATATTTCTTTTGCGCTTGCTATATTACATACTCCTTTCCCTGTACACCCCTGCCTCTGCAGGTACCTTTCACTATCTGTTTCTCAGATTACTCCCCGCCGTGTTTTTGCCTGGGGCGAGGGATGTGGTCCGCGACTTGGTGGTGGGGTGTCGGTCTCCCCCTCCTGCGTGCATACAAACACCCTCAATGCATAAACCATATGAAAAATTTCTTGGGAACAACCTCTAGGAAAGTTACTGGACCTGGGGTCAATGCGGGGTAGACAGGTTTTAAAGGAAGTATGGCTGCAATAGGTTTGTAAGTGAGTGGGCCATACCGGTCCCTCCACCGCGACCATATGGTATATTGTGGCTCACGCCTAAAAGTCTATATTTCGCCCAACCAAGCCAGCCTCCTACAGAGGTCGATAATCTTTGTGGGCGAAAGTTGATCCAGATCCTCCGGAGCAAGCTTTATCTTGCAAAAGAGCAGGTATCTAGTCCTGTCCGCTGCCGTACAGGAACACAGTACGTGCTCTGCTGTCTCGTCACTCTCTATACACAGCCGGCACTCGGTCTCCTGACCGACCCCAATACGGTGCATGTGGTGCCGCAAGCGGCAGTGTCCTGTATACAGGCCGACTAGAGTACTCAGTTGTTGTCTGTTTAACTCTAAAAGCTTTTTAGCCCTCGACTCAGACAGGCCATTTAAGAAGGCCTTAGAGTGAGCTAATCCTGGAAGATTTTGCCAATATTGGATTGTCATTCTTTCTGTCCAGGTCTTTAAGGTGCGTTTTGCTGTGCATGATGTTATCCCCAGCACCGGTTCTGGTCCGACAAAGTATCTCTGGGCACCACTCCTGCAAGCGCGTCGGCCGCAACATTGCCATCATGGTCCGAGTGACCCGGTATCCAGACCAGCGACACCTCATTACAGCTGCCCAATTCGTTAAGGGCAGATTTACAGCTCCATACCGTTTTTGAATTACACCGGTAGGAACCAAGAGCCTTTATTGCGGCTTGGCTACCTGCATATATCTTTATCGATTTGTGTGTGCACTGGCTTTTTATACTTTCCCTTGCACACATCTCGATGGCATACACTTCTGCCTGGTGTATGGTTGCGTACTTGCCGAGGATAACATCGGTGTAGTCTAGCATCGGTGCTGCCCCCATATGCGCCGGCTCCTACTCCCATATTGGTTTTGGAGCCGTCAGAGTACCAGCAGAGATCGGCTCTGAATAGGGTCGTTTGATTTCGTTCCCAGTCCTCCCTTTCCGGGAGGACAGTCTTGAAAGACAGATTTCTACTGATCTTTGTAGGCATCAAGTCTGAGACCATTCGAAGAATCCCGTGACCCTCAATGTCATCGAGGGGTCCGGACCCTCCCAGACTGACTTCCTTCGGCATGCTGTCGGCCGTTTGCTTTAATCTGTACGTTGTCCACCTCGCCACCCTCTCCAACCATATGTGAAGAGGTGGAATATTAAGGAGGAGCTCCTGATGGTGCGGTGCTTATCGCTCCCGTTATCATCAGACAAGCTTGTCTCTGTAGATGAGCCAGTTTGGCCCTCGCGATACCACGAAGTGCCTTAGGCCACCAAACTATAGCTCCATATGTTATCATTGGTCTGATAACCACTACATAGAGCCAGTACATCTGTTGGGGGTTGGTTCCCCAGTTGTTTCCACAGATTCTCTGGCATGTCCACAGGGACAGTTTAGCCCTGCGGATTACATTTTCTAACTGTATGTCCCAGTTGAGCTTCTTATCTAGGGTAACCCCCAGATATTTTGCTTATTCCGAGAATGGAATCGTTTCCCCCATAAGAATAGGTGGTTTTAATTTGTCCAACCTTCTTGTTCTGGTAAATGGAACAATGATCGTTTTGCGGGAGTTCACAGACATCTGTTCCCTCCGGCACCAATCCTTGACTACATTTAGTGCCTCTTGAAGAGTACTTGCAAGTTCCTCCTCAGATTTGCCTCTAACCATTATGACGAGATCATCAGCATACGCCTGGACCTCGACCTCCCACATTTCGAGGATAACCAGCAAATCGTCCACAAACAGAGACCACAGCACTAGGGCTGCATAGTGTGAAAAAAAAACAGCTTTAAGAACTCCGATTAAGTTTTTTTTTCGAATTTTCCGCTCATATTTCCTTTTTATCTTCCCCACCCAGCACTGACATAAGAGGTTTGTATATTATTGGTATGCTACAGTTGATTCATAACAATGTTGTAAAATATGAATGTATAGATCACTCGCAGGGTACGAGAAGTAAACGACTCACACAGTTAAAAGTACAGCGGCAAACAAAAACCGTGACACAGCCTCAAGTGGGCTATTTTGGGTTGAAATTGTATAATCAATTACCGGTTGCAATTAGAAGACTGGGAACTAGAGGATCATTTATAAAGCATATGAAAATTTATCTCATTAAAAATTTTGAATGCTTTATTGGAAAACTTAACGTTTGAAGATGATCAAAGTTCGAAATAGTGGAGAGTGTGTGTGCAGGCTTGCGTGCGTGCGCGTGTGTCAGTGTGTATGAGTGTGAAGGTTTGTATGTGTGTGAGTGTGTATGTGCGTGCGTGAATGCATGTGGGTCTGTACGTGCGAGCTTATGTGAATGATTTATGTGTTTATGAACGTATGACATTTAATCGTGTTTCTGTGGTGGCCTCTCTTTCCCCTTAGTATCATGGGCATGGTGACAGTGGTTGGGGCAGGGCGCGTTCGGAATGAGTTTTGTTGTAATTGCTTCTCCTCACCGGGTTCCAACCTCCAGTGGCGTACGGTCTAGCCAGCTTAATTGTTGCTTGGGGTTCAGGCTCTTTCTTTCTCTATCTCCTTATTTCACTGTATCCCCCACTCTTCTCTTTCTTCCTCTCCCCCATCTCTCTCTCATTGAAGGTTTTTAGGTTTAGTTATGAGCACACATAAGCATTGCTTACGTGCTCTGTAATTATCTATTTGTGTTCTGTTATGTATTATGTTTGTGTATTAATAAAAGGAAAGGATAAAGGACTATGTAAATCATTAATGAAGATTTATTTAGAAATCTCGTAGGTATATAATTTGTCCTTTTTGTAGTACTTTTCTGTGACTAAATAAAACATCTTAATCTTATGAAAATTCACTACCATAACGTACTTGCTGCGTCTCGAAGTTTTAATATAAAGATCCTAATTCCTATATATAATATATGTTA
Source organism: Tillus elongatus (assembly GCA_964006375.1). NCBI lineage: Eukaryota > Metazoa > Arthropoda > Insecta > Coleoptera > Cleridae > Tillus > Tillus elongatus. The sequence goes on from OZ023263.1 coordinate 183,074,274, forward strand.
ATACCCAATATTCAATCTGTACTCTGTACGCTCTTCCCTCTCTAACAATCAAAATATAGGTAATGTAAATATACTACCTGTCGCGTGAGCAACAAGTAAAACGCCTGTCGCACCACCGTCAGAAGCCCCCATCGTTTTCACTTCAGTACGTGCACGCAACAACGCTTTACACCCTTTCTGATAGTTCTTCTCTGATGCCAGGCAGCCTCTCAAGACTTAGTAGCTACCCTTTAAAAGAAGAATGCTAATGCTCTCTATCCTTTAAAAAAGAAAATGACACCGAAAATGATCCTAATAACAGTTAGCGATCAACCTGTCAAATCTGCGGAAGTATAATGGTCACAGCTCTTTGTAAAACTCTACTCAACAAAAACATTGCTCTTTCACAAATAATTGCCACAGACTGCGACTTTTAAAAAGAGGCATTGGAAAAATATAATTTTATTGAAACAGCAATTAAATATTTGAAAAGACTAACTGTTACAAAAAGTTCGGGACGCAGCAAGTGCGTTACGGTAGTGAACTTTCATTAAATGCTTCAAATTTGAATAGCTCAATTTTCTATGAACTTAGAAAGTTGACGTAGTAAGGTATTTCCAAGGGCAACACGTCCACGACATTTCATTAAAATACCTTTGTAATCTTCTTTTTTTCAAAAGAAAACTCAAAATTTTCCCGGAAAACCTTGAGTTTCCAAAAGAAAACTCAAAATTTCCCCGGAAAACCTTGTCCGATTTTCCTGCGTCACGAACTCGTCCAAGCCAATAGTAAAATAAAGGCACTTGCCGAGTTTCATCAAAATTGGTTAAATAGGATTTGAGTCATCAGTTGGATACACACACACATATACATGTATATATATATATATATATATATATATATATATATATATATATATATATATATATATATATATATATATATATATATATATATATATATATATATATATATATATAAATTGAAACTGACCCAGGATATGGATTCTAAGCATCCTAGTTCGCGCTCATTTTAAAAAATGTTTGCAGTCTCACCATCGATACCTCTATTACTGATTTTTTTTAATTAAAAATTAACTAAAAACTTAAATATTAGAATGAAATCAATAAAATTACTTACGTCTGCACTCTGGTATCCATATGATAATATAAAAGATTGTTTAAACAAATGCAAGTTAATTGAAGCATAATAAGGTACATGAAACATGTGACGCATGGATTAGTTTCCTGTCGTGACACTTATCTAATTAGTGAAGGCAGGATCAGGCGGCAAGACAGCGTGCCAATAGTAAGGCCCCATTCCCCCTGGGAGCGGATGACGTCTCCAGCTGAGGGTAGATGATTGTCACTTCGCAGAGCCCCAGGTACCTCTGGAGGAGATGTTGAGCCTGTATCTGCTGTTCTTTCTATAACGTGTTATTGCATTCTTCCATAGGTGTATTGATTGCATTCTTCTTAAAGTATTGTTCTCGAAGGGTCGTTGCATTCTTCCTAAAGTGTAATGATTGCACTCTTCTTAAAGTGTTGTTCTCGAAGCTTTATTCCATTCTTCTTAAAGCATTATTCTTGAAGCCTGTCATAGAGAGTATAATAGTCAGTACGCTTCTCACAAACAGTAATGATGCCTCCCGATAATACGACAGTAATTTCGAAAATTAATTGAACAATATCTGATGAATAAACTGTATGAAACTAAAGTATATTACTTTAAGGATAAATTAGTGACACGATCATATTATACCATAGGGCTTCTGCACATTTAAAATATACAAGCATTGAAACCAAATCAAGCATATTAAATTAACACGTAAAATATATTTACCCATGAGCAAGATGTTGAGGCACTTAAGCATAGTTATTATTTGCAGCCAGGAACAAATTAAAAGATGCCGTGCGAATAGATGTCCGCTATTTATAAACGTCCTAAAGGATATAATCCTGGCGTATGACGACAGTTCAGCCACAAGTGTCTAAATGAATAAACTGGATGACATTAAAGAGAAGTAGCGTTACCTATGCCATGAGTAAAAGTGTCTTTAGACAATATAGTAAAATATTTTTTGGTGTAATGAGTTGAATAGTAATTAATGTGACGTTACAAATGTACTTTATTTTATGGACAGCCTGTAGAGTTGTGCATATTGACAAATAGCAGCGAGTTTAGTTTACAGCGATCTTGAATTTCACCGTATGTCCATGTTAGTTCACTGGCGATTTTCTATTTTAAACCAACCAATCTAGATGCAGGTAAATGTAATAGCAGACAATCCAAAGCCGCCCAACTACCAGACTATTTTCCTGTCATGCTGTCGCCACCGAAAGCTTTTTAATATTTCATAGATCAATTTTCTCGAAACCAGCAGGCTAGATTCCTGAGGAATTGTACATAAAGTGGTAATAATGTCTCAATACCGGGTTTAGGCTTGTATATGTGGTAAAACACGTGTATTCCTGCATTGTGAATTCAGACCCTGAGACGAGAGGGAACACGTTTCCAGCACTATTATCACGTATGCCGTAAGTACATAAATTCGATTTGTATTGGATGTGCACTGTATCACTGTAAAATACAAACAAACACGCTATAAAATTCGGCGTGCAATGGAATAACTGAACGTGAGAAAAATTCTCGTTACATTTGCGAAGGCTTTGTGGGGATATGGATTAGGTTTTGTGGGACATATATTTTGTCTCTTTTCCAAAGAAGAAATTTATTAACTACATCCAACCAGACATGTTTTTAACAAACTATGGGCGTAGGTGGCATCTATCTATTGCTGTTTTGCGACATATATTTTAGAATATAAAAGGTTATGTCATAAAAAATATATTAAAACTTCGTACGAATTAAAAAAGAAACAGAGACGTCTTCTGCACGTGTTTTCATAATTTTTATCATGAGCTAAAGAACACGTCTGTTTTTTTTAATTCTTTTTCTTTTTAGCAAATACCCTAATGAGGATATATATATATATATATATATATATATATATATATATATATATATATATATATATATATATATATATATATATATATATATATATATTGCCACACCCGTCTATGAGATTTATGATTATGAACCCTGTTACTTCTATGATCAGAGGCCGGTTGTAAAGTGTGTTGGTAACAGCGAACGCTCTGGAATTATATATCTAAAAGGGACCAGAAGTGCCAGGCGACCACAGAAGGCCGATAGGGGAATATCGTTCTATGGACATTTAGTAATAGAGAGAAATATTTTAATTGATAGTGGTGTTGGAAAATAGTTGGTTACGATAAATTAGTAGTTTGAAATGCTCTAATGTGTAAGTCAACAAATCCAGAACCCCGTGGAAAGTAACAATATATGTATATATATATACATATATTGTTACTTTCCACGGGGTTCTGGATTTGTTGACTTACACATTAGAGCATTTCATATTTCATATATATATATATATATATATATATATATATATATATATATATATATATATATATATATATATATATATATATATATATAAGATAACTCGGAAAAATAAGGCCGATTTTGATAAAAGGTGGTTAGTACCTGCATTTTGTAATTGGCTTGTAGAAGTTGGTTAGCCAAAAAATGGGCCAGTTTTTCTGGGAAAATGTTCTTTTCTCAAAATTTGTATCTCCAAAAATAATAAAGATATGGCCACCAAATTTGGTAGGCAACTTTCTACTGTAAAATGTACCCTACACAGAAAATTCAGATCTCTGGATTAGTAAGAAGGAAGTTATAAGTATTTTAAAAAAAATGGGTGCCACTGCCGAAGAAATGTTCAAGAAAAAATATTTTGTGTGACTAACAAAACCTATTGAATATCACAAACAAAGATTGACTTCTCTTGGCGCAAAAAGGTTTATTAATATCAGAAAAATTACTTTAAAAAATTTATTGTTTTTCTTCATAAAACATAAAAATGCACAATTTTCAGACAAAGAACCTGAAACAGATACGGGTGATGTGAAAGCAATGTGAGAAGAGGTGTATTTACTCTTGCCGGCACGCATACACTCACACTCACGTTGATACCAACGCACACGTGTATACGTACACAGCACGAAAAAATAACACAGTATAAGAAAATCAGACCCTCAGTTTGTAAAAAGTGTAAAAACAAGGGTGAAAAAAAAATCCCAAAAAAAACATTAAAAAAAATTTAGTCAAGACGGGCACTCTGCACAAAAATTGCAGTGAAAATCACAGCAATGATAACGATAACAAAGGAGACAGGTAATATTTTATTTTCTCCTGTAATGGAGGCTGATAATATTTTTGACTTCTCTCTGATTTCAATCAAGTAATTTTTGTCTGGAGTCTTTCTTAAACTTCTGAGCAGAGGAACGTCTTATTTATTGTGGCATCATGTTAAACAGTTTTTGACCTAGATAAGTGCGAGTTCTTTGTCCAATGCTTTTGCTACATTTATCTTTTCTACACACATTCCTATATCTCGTACCGTACGCATGGTCAGAGACAACAAAATTCCATGTTTACCCGTTTCCATTATAATTGCATATAAATATAATTGTCTGCACTAAGAACATTAGATTTCCCGAAGAGATTTTGACTGTTGTAAGTCCTAGGTCTACGAAATATGATATTTAGCATCAATTTCTGTATGAGAAATAATTCACTGAACACATTATCTCTGGCGCTTCCCTACGCTATATTTCGATATGTTAACTGTGATTGCACCAGAGAAAAGTATAAAAACTTTATGTCCCTCATACGGAGGTTTTGCCTTAAGAATATGAATCAGCACTTATCGTTCCCTTCACATACTCTACTTGTTTGTTCCATCTCAGGTGTTTATCTATCATTATTCCCAAATACTTTATATGTTCTTTCTGTTTAATTGTAAACTCGTTTGTGCCATTTTTGTCGAAAGTCATCAACGAAAACTTTGGTAAAATACTCTGGTATGTCGCAAACGATATATATTTTATTTTCTCAACACAAGCAGTTTACCTATATCAAACCAATCCTTTATTAGTGAATTTTCTTTAAAAAAATCACACTGATAACTCAAAAAATAATGGGCCGATTTTGACAAAATGTGGTGAATACCTTCCTTTTATAAGTGGCTTGGACAAGTTCGTTACCCAGGAAAATCGGCCGAGGTTTTCCCGGAAAATAGAAAAAATTGAAAAAGTTCATATCTCCGCAAATAACTAAGTAAGGGCAACCAAATTTAGTAACCAGGTTTACATTGTAGTAATTAAACTATATATCTAAATTTAGATTTCTAAAGAAAAAAAATCATAGGCGTTCAATGTAGCAAAAATAATACATCGTTTTATGTCGCTATATGTAAATTACCTACCAAAATTTAGCACTGTAGGTCAAAAGACACAAAACTTATGGGCATTTAAGGAAAAATAAATTAGGGCTTTCCTCAAAACGTCAAAGTGACAATTTAAAACGTCAAAATTCGCAACATTTAGGCAAAGAACTTGAATCTAATACGGGCTATGGAAAGAAAATGTCTCAACAAGAATGTTTTACAAACCCTGAAGTCTTAGTTTCAACCGTCATTGTCCTTCATTTTACTAAAATGTTTCCAGAAAATTCATTTCAAATAGACCCTTTCTCTGATGCTTGGCAGTTTAGCTATAGAGTTTATCGTTTAATGGTATACAACTTTTGTCGAATTTTCGTAAAAAATCAATAAAGCTCAATATATCCGTTATTCTACAAGATATGAAAAAAATGTATACATTAATTATAGGTGTCTTGAGATACATCTTAAAATATATTTCTACAATCACAGGTGGCCCATAAGTCGTTGGTGATACAAATAAGAAAAAATTAGTCGAAAACGCCTTTTGTTTTTGCATTTTCCATCGAAATATAAGGCATGTTTGTAAGTAAAGAAATTCTGGATGCAGCAAGTGCGTTATGGTAGCTAATTGTGCTTAAAGGCTTCATATTTGAAAAGCTCAATTTGCTATTAACCTATAAGGTTGACCAAGAAACGGATTTTTTCGGTTACACTTTAAGTTTACTTTCGGCAATTTTTGTACGTTTTCAAACAATAAACTTATTTTGACGAAACATGGCACATTGTTTTTACTAGATATGTTAGACTGGTAATCAAATTTGATTCCTGCTTTCTGAAGAAAAACACATATTTGCTATTAAAAACATTTTTATGAAAATTCACTACTATAACGCACTTGCTGCGTCCAGAAATGTTTATCTTTAAACCACTTTAAGCTATATTTTTCATGTTATTCCGTGTATCACGACAGTACAATACGACAGTGTGTGTGTGTCTTGGTTTCTTTTAACGTCGGTCTATTTCCGCGACTATGTCCAATCACCGACATCGCATGGACACGGGACCGACGGCTTCACGCCCCCTCCGAAGGGCGGAATGTGCAGCTATTCAACTTACTCAAATACAATGCCAGAACCTCGGTTGATATTAATGTTACAGTTTGTACTGGAAAAGTGAAAGGAGTGCGCTGGGATCGAACCCGGTACCCTTCGGTTCAGAGGCACACGTTCTTACCCCTGAACCACCGAGGTTCTAATACGACAGTGCCATCCGCATAATTCATTACTTTTTATTTACAATTTGCTATAGAAGATCATTTACGTATACGGTGCAAAGGATTGGTCCCAGTATACTACCCTGCTAGACTGTATTGAGCAGCTTGTGTATCACTAAAGATATCGTTGACATTTGACTACTATATAGAGGTGAGGAATTTTGACCCTCGACATCATTGGAAACGCGAAAACTGTAAGAGGTACAAATCTGATTGAATGAGACAATAGGCATAATAACAAGTGCAAATTGCAAGTACTTACAGATTTCAAAAAAGTTTAATAGCTTCCTAGATATAAGCGAAATACCAAAAACTGCTATTTTCTTCTTTCTTCCATATCAGCCAATAATCACCTTAATTTCCAAGGGTATGAGATCCTTACTTCTTTTAGATTGCATGAAGGCGTGTACGCGTACGTCAGTAGCAATCTACCCTGCACCAGACTCCCCAATTTAGAAGCTGGAAGAAAAGACATACTATGGATAAAACTCTCTCTCAGGGCTGCAACTAAATTCATCTGTTGCATTTACCGGTCACCTTCTGACAACAACCTTGTACAGCTCTTTGACTACCTTTCTGATAAAACCGACCATCTGATTTCTGAATATCCTTCCTCCGAGGTCACTGTTCTTGGTGACTTCAACGTCCATAATAAGGAATGGCTAGGATCTTCAAAAACCGATCCACAAGGAAGAGCAGCGGAGGCCTTTGCAGTCAGCAATTCTTTAGCCAATATGGTTCAGCAACCTACTTACTTTCCTCGCATCCCAAAACACAGCTCAAATCCCTTGGATCTCCTTCTTACTAAAAATCCTAACTCCTATAAGATATCAGTCACCGCCCCACTGGGTCGCTCAGACCACGGCATGGTCACTGCTTCCTGCGCAATGCAACCCGAGGTCACACAGTCATCACACCCACGTATCGTTTGGCACTACAACTCCGTGAACTGGGACGAAATGCGAGATTACTTTTCCTCATTTCCATGGGCGTCTGTCTGCTTCTCTCATCCTGACCCCTCTGATATCTCACAAAACGTCACCGAAATCATCCAAGCTGGCATGAAATTATTTATTCCACGTACACAGAAAACCTCTGCAGCCACTCAAAAGCCCTGGTTCTCTAAATCCTCTGACAAGGCCAGACTTGAAAAGGTCAAAGCTCACAAAAAGCTTCTACATAATCCCAGTCAAGAAAACCGCCAAGCATTTAACGACGCAAGAAACCGCTATGTCCGCATTCTTTCTGAGGCAAAAAAACTCTTTTAATAACCACATCAAAAACAAAGTCCTCTTAAGCTCCAACTGCAGCAAACCCTTCTGGACTCTTGCTAAATCTATTGGGAATAATTTCTGCAAGAGCACGTTCTCACCTCTTGTCTCAGGGGATGAAATTGTTTCTACCGCCCTGGGCAAGGCTGAACTTTTTGCCTCGTTGTTCGCCGGCAATTCTACTCTCAACCCACCTCCAAATGTTCTACTATCAACAGTCCCTAATGTCGCGCATAAAATGATGGATATCATTTTCAAAACTAAAAAGGTACGAAAGATGCTCTCTTCTCTTAATACCAGGAAAGCCTCTGGCCTTGACGAGATCCCAGCAATTGTTCTCAAAAAATGCGGACCAGAACTTGCTCTTGTCCTGACTCGTCTGTTTCAGACATCTTACAATAGAGGCATATTCCCTAGTAACTGGAAAACTGCTCGAGTACAACCCGTCCCCAAGAAATGAGCGAAAGTGCTTCCTAGCAACTACAGGCCTATTTCTCTCCTTTCAGTCATCCCTAAAGTAATGAAAAAGTATATAAACACCGAATTACTAAAATTTCTTGAAAACCACAGTCTACTCCACGACAGGCAGTATGGATTCCGTCAGCGCAGATCAACTGCCGACCTCCTTTCCTTTGTCACCCATTCTTGGAACAAGTCTATGGAACTACACGGCGAATCTCAGATTGTCTCTCTAGACATATCCAAAGCATTCGACCAGGTCTGGCACGCAGCGCTGCTTAATAAACTACCGGCTTATGGCCTACCACCAAAACTCTGTACGTGGACAGCAAATTTCCTCTCCAACGGGAGCATTTCTGTTGTCGTGGATGGTCATTTCTCTAAACTGTATCCAATTAATGCAGGAGTTCCTCAAGGTTCAGCTTTAGCCCCTACTTTGTTTCTTCTCCACATCAATGACCTCCTCTCTAGCACATCCTACCCAGTTCACAGTTACGCGGACTTTTCTCTTTAGCCCAGTTAGATGAGGATCGCAGACTCATGGAGGGTTCTATCTCCGTGGATCTCCAAAAAATATTAGACTGGGGAAGTATAAATCTTGTACAATTCAACCCCACCAAATCAGTCTTGCTTTCTTTCTCATAAGAGATACACCAGCCCTAGACTCATCACAATAAACAACCAAGTTATTCAAAGTAATGAGTCCTTTTCACTTGTTGGCATCTCTGTGGATCGAAATCTCAATTGGCACCAACATGTCACATCAATTGCAGAAGCGGCTGCTAAGAAATTAGCTTTCCTCTTCCGGGCTCGCAAATACTTTTCACCTGCTAATCTCTATACTTCACAAATAAGACCAAACCTCGAATACTGCTTCTACATCTGGGGTGCTGCTGCCGCTTCTACACTCGCTATCCTGGACTTCATTTAGAAGAGAGCTATACGTCTCATCGGTGACCCTACCCTCAACCAAAGGCTGCCATCCCTTGCCCACCGACGTGCCGTTGGTGACCTCTCTCTCTCTCTTTTATAGATATCTGCACGGGCACTGCCCAGAGGAGCTTTCTTCCATAGTTCCTGCACCTGCTGCCCCCAACATATCTACCAGAGGAACAGAGCCAATGCACCCTTTTACTGTCCAGGTCACCAGACATAGAACATCTTGTTATGCCCGCTATTTTGTCCCGAGGACTTCCAAGTTGTGGAATTCCTTGCCGGCACATGTTTTTCCTTCTCCCCCGAACCTTCAAACCTTCATGTCCAGGATTAACAAGTTTCCTCTTTCCTCCTTGTCGACACCCACGGTACGATAGTATTTAGGCTGTAAGCTCTCGTGGTGTGTTGTTGAAATAAAAAAAATCTCCAAAACTATGCTATCTGTCAACTGGAATTTTTGCATAGGGACATAATTTGCTATTATGGTTGCGATGTTCACCTTAACATTTGTTTTAATTCAGTACTTTCTGTGTCGTGATAGTTAGTTTTTTTTCTTTTATGGACACCATATTGCATTCTCTCACTAAAACATTTTTTCCGGTTACAATAATGAATGACTTGACAGTGTTTTGCCTGCATTTTTGCCAAAACTAATCACTTTTTCCCAACAATGCAAGGTCATAATACACGACTCCTGACCAACTTTCTTGACAGTGTTTTTGACAAAAGCTGGATTGGTACCAATGGACCTGTGCAGTGGTCTCCTAGGTGTCACATGTCCATTTACGTCCAAAACTTAGATAATATAAATTTTAATTAGCCATGGCAAAAAACACTCTCCGCAGGTTTGACAAATGTGGATCAAAGTTAATCCAGGCTTAAGTTTGATCTCGGATCAACTACCATGGTAACCAAACAAATGCGAAAGCATCGAGTTTTCTATCTGGAAACACCTATCAACAACATAAATTCATTCAATTATATAATATTTGACAAGATAGATGATGCCCTTGTTTGTCCGAACTTTTAGGCTATAATAAACAGAAACATTTTGCAGCGTTTCCACAGAATATAGATATTAGATTATCTCTGCCGTATCCAACAGTCAAAGTTTAGTCAAGCAGTGTTGTCAGCGTGAATATATGATCAGAGGATTTGAGGCTAGACTAGGTATTCAGTTGTTTGTTGTTGTGGTAGTTGATCCGAGATCAAAGTTAAGGCGGACAGTTTGTAAAACCGGCGATAAATGTCACTATCACACAAAAATCTGTATCATTACTAACACTGTAACCTTGTCACTTAACCAGTAAGTAATATTACGCTTTTTGAACAAATTTACTGTAAAAATATTTTAAAAAAAACATGAAAATAGATTAACACATCAACCAACTAAACACACAAATATAGTAGTAGCCAATGAAAAATCAAAATAATCGTTCGACATGTGACTCGTTTCCTTGGATGCATAGACGCGTGCGTTTCATAATATTATTTGTTACGCACAGGGACAGCCACTGTTGATAATATGGCAAGTTTCGATAATTATCTACTTCAAATTTTGTATAGTATGGACTTGCTTCTTATAAACTTCATTTTTAGGTAGGTAACGCCAGAGCAGAGCCTCGGCAGTCCAGGGGTAAGAACGTGTAGCTCTGAACCCAAGTATAATGGGTTAGATTCCCAGGATTTCCCTTTCACTTGTTCAGTACAAACTGTAATAAATTAATATCAACCGAGGTGCTTGCATTGTATTTAAGCAAGTTTAATATCCATGCACAATAGGCCAAGCGCTGCAGTGCTATCGGGGCGGCAAAGCCGCGGACGACCCCTGAGGGAGAAAAAAATATCTGCACGTTCCGCCTTTCGGGGAAAACGTAAAACCGTCGATCCCATGTCCATGCGATGTTACGCACGTTAAAGATCCCTACCCTCCTTACAGAAATGCAGTCGTTCGGCAAAATTTCCAGGGTAGTGGGGTGAAATTGCACCCCGGCGTCGGTGATTTGCCATAGCCGCGGAAATATGCCGACATGTGTAGTCAGGTCACACAGGTGGCCACTGCATAGGTCCACTAGTAGTACCAATCCAGTTGCTGTCAAAAACAGTATTAAGAAAGTTGATCGCGATTCGTATACTATGAGCTGGTGCACCGTTTTGTGGGAAAAAAAGAAAAATTGCTTATTTTAGACAAAAATCCACGCAAAACACCATCCAGTGATAACTTGTTGCAACCATAAAAAATGTACCTTGGTGGAAAAATTCAATATGGCGTCCATTAACGAAAGAAATTACTATTGTGACTTAAAATGTAATGAATTTAAACCAATTTAAAGGCCACCATGGCAACGACAATGGCATAAAACATATAAACAACCCCAAACAATTAGTTCTTGAGGCTATAATCCGCCCTCATTGGGATTTTTTTAATAAAATATTCAAACAGATTGATATAAAATAATTATGTACAATGATGTTTAGCAAATGTAGAACATTTTTCCCAAGGGAAAAGTTTTTTATGTTGTAGATGTGATTAAAAGATTAATTATATATATATATATATATATATATATATATATATATATATATATATATATATATATATATATATATATATATATATATATATATATATATATTTATTTATTTATATATATACAACACCGAAAGGTAGAGAACTCTCTAAGCTAATAACAGACAAGAGGTACAGTACACGGGAGAATCAACATATTGGCCTACAGATCCAAACAAAATTCCCGACCTATTAGACGTCTTTGTAGTCGATGGGTTATCACAAAACTATCTAGAAGCACAATCTTGTCTGGATCTATCATCTGATCACACGCCAGTCGTAGCAACGGTAAGTGTCACAATTATAAGAAAGAAAGCAAAACCAGTCCTCCACAACAACAACAAAAAAACTGGAATATCTTTAAAGAATACATCAACGACAAACTCCAACCACAAATAAGTATAAAAACACCAGAAGAATTGGAAGAAGCAACAAATCACCTAATATCAACGATACAACATGCTGCATGGTATGCCACACCCATAGTAGAGGATGAAGTCAAGGACTTAGGTAGCATTCCAATGCAGGTGACCGAACTGATTACAGAAATAAAACTCTGGACGCAGCAAGTGCGTTATGGTAGTGAATTTTCATAAAAATGTTTCTAATAGCAAATATGTTTTTTAAGAAAGCAGGCACCAAATTTGGTTACCAGTATAATTTATATATTAGAAACAATGTACCATATTTTATCAAAATAACTTTATTGTTTGAAAATGTACAAAAATTTCCGAAAGTAAACTTAAATTTTTCCCGAAAAAACTGGTTTTCTGGTCAACCTTATAGGTTAACAGCAAATTGATTCACAATTTGAAGCATTTAATGAAAATTCGCTACCATAACGCACTTGCTGCGTCCCGAATTTCTTTTCTTACAAAGATGTATTATATTTCGATGGAAAATACAAAAATGCAATAACATAGGGCGTGTTCGATTAAAAAAATTCACTAAAAAAAAGAAAATTTGAATCACCAACGACTTATGGGCCACCCTGTAATTGTGGAAATATTTTTTAAGATGTAGCTTAAGACACCCTACAATTAATGTATACAACTTTTTTTCGTAACTTGAATAATAACGGAAATATTGCGCTTTAATGATTTTTTAAGATAATTCGACAAAAATGATATACCATTAAACGATAAACTCTATAGCCAACACTACTGCTAAAGTATCAGAGAAAGGGTCTATTTGAAATGAATTTTCTGGGAATATTTTAGTAAAATGAAGGACAATGACGATTGAAACTAAGAGCTCAGGCTTTGTCAAACATTATTCTTGAGACATTTTCCATCCATGGATCATATTAATTTCAGGTTCATTGCCTAAATATTAACAATTTTGACGTTTAAAATCGCGACTTTGACGTTTTGAGGAAAACCCGATTTTTTTCGAAAAAAAACACAAAATTTTCCGGGAAAACTTTGGCGGATTTTCCTGGATAACGAACTTATCCAAGCCACTCGCGAAAGGAAGGTACTCACCAAATTTTATCAAAATCGGTCCATTATTTTTTTAGTTATAGGTGTGACACATAAATATATAAACATATATATATATATATATATATATATATATATATATATATATATATATATATATATATATATATATATATATATATATATATATATATATAAACATATAAAGTCTGAAACCGACCTCGGATTTGGGTTCCAGGGGTCCTAAATAGCGCTCATTTGAAGAAATTTTTTCAAAATTCAAAAGTCGAGATCTCCTCATTAGTGAATTTTTTTTAAGAAAATTCACTAAAACGAAGAGCTACGGCTATATGGCATCAAACTCATCACCCGGTAGACAAAACACGCTACAACAATATTGCTAACAGACTGAAGCGTAAATTACAAAATACTAGAAATGAAACATACCGCTATTACATTACATACAAAACTTAAATGGCCAATATCACTCCATATGGAAAGCCACGAGAGGCTATAAGAGTCCTCAAAATCATATACTATCCATTCGGGAAATGGAGGCACCTGGTCAAGGTCAGACAATGAGAAAGCCGAATTGTTTAGTCAACATTTATCAGAAGTCTTCCAACCTTACTCAGATGAACCTGATTCAGAAATATAGGAATATATTGACATACCGCTACAGCTGTCTCCTCCAATCCGTAAATTTGAAGTTAGAGAGGTCAAGGAACAAATAAAGAGGCTAAACAAACGTAAAACACCTGGATTAAATCTTATTACTGGCACGGTACTGAACGAACTACCAGAGGAAGGGCTCAAATTTATAACTATAATCTTTAATGCGATATTACGGTTAGCCTATTGGCCCAAGCAGCTTAAATTTACTCAAATTTTGATGTTTTTGAAACCAGGAAAGCCTCCCACAGAAGTAAAGTCATATCGACCTATAAGTCTGTTGCCCATATTATCAAAAGTACTTGAGAGGCTCATCCTTAATCGCTTACTAAGAGAACTGGACGAAGAGCACTGGATTCCTGAACACCAGTTTGGACTTAGAAAACAACACTCAACAGTTCAACAATGCCATAGACTCGTGAATATAATACAAAAAAACCTAGAATCAAAAAAAAATACTGTTCTTCAGTTTTTCTAGATGTAAGTCAAGCTTTTGACAGAGTATGGCATAAAGGACCCCTGTACAAAATCAAGATCCCTTATCACTATTACCTCATATTTAAATCGTATCTAGCAGATCGATACTTTCAAATTAAACAAGGCGAAGAAGTTTCATCTATCAGACCAATCCAATCAGGGGTACCTCTAGGTAGCGTGCTCGGTCCGATTCTATATCTACTATACACCTCAGATATACTGACTACCCAAGAAACTGACATGTCCACATTCGCAGATGACACAGCCATACAGTCTGTAAATGAAGACCCTGAAGTAGCCAGCTATCATATACAAAAACACCTTTCATTGCTACAAAGATGGTTAGACAAATGGAAAATAAAGATCAATGAAGCAAAGTCATCGCATGTGACATTCACTCTGAACCGCCAGACTTGTCCACCTGTCCACATCAACAGCACAGAAATTTCTTAAGCTGATCATACTAGATATCTGGGACTACATCTAGAAAAACGACTCACATGAAGTACCCACATTAAAAAGAAGCGTAAAGAGATGGATCTGAGAATGAAGAAAGTGGCTAATAGGTAGAAAATCTCCAATTGCCATAGAAAACAAAGTCCTGGTTTACAAGG
Source organism: Tillus elongatus (assembly GCA_964006375.1). NCBI lineage: Eukaryota > Metazoa > Arthropoda > Insecta > Coleoptera > Cleridae > Tillus > Tillus elongatus. The sequence continues at coordinate 183,089,289 of OZ023263.1, forward strand.
CTATAATCAAGCGAATCTGTACCTATGGCTTAGAATTATGGGGATCCTCCAAAGTATCCAACACTAACCTAGGTCAACGCTTTCAGTCCAAAGCCCTCCGCATCATAACAGATGCTCCTTGGTATGTAAGCAACCACACCCTCCACAGAGATCTAAATATACCCTTCGTATCAGAAGAAATCACTAGAAGAGCAAACATACACCTTCAAAAACTGGAAGCACATCCAAATGATGCCGTTTGTCCATTGCTTGAAAACCAAACAAGACGACTGAATAGAAAGTGGCCATCAGATCTATGGAGGCAGGTATGAAATAAAATCACAATTGCCGGATTGCACCAATGGGTGTAATTCCTTCATGACAATTTCTCGTCAGCAGATTTACTTATAGAACTCAATGTATATACATATTAGTTATGCATATAATATATTAGGTGGTTCTGATTGTAAATATTAGTGTACAATATATATATATATATATATATATATATATATATATATATATATATATATATATATATAGGAAAATTTTTAGTAGCTATTCAAATAAAGGCGGAAGGAAAGAATTCTTCTTACTTGATTACAATGTTCCTAATAGACAATGGAGATTTCTCACATTGGATTTGTATATTTAAGTGTACTAGGAAATTGGAGAATTGCTTGAAGAATACTTTATATCTCGTAGCTGCTACAATAGTGGAATTTTAAAGTGAAAATCCTGCATATATTTATAAAACCTGCATATTTTATTTTTACAAGGCTATATAGGTTCGAGGTTCAATGTTAGCCGCAGTTCTGCATTTTCTCGTCCACATTCTTCATTCACATGTTCTATTCTGCCAATAGAAAGCCAGCAAAAACTAATCGCGATCTTTTATTTACCTCTCGTGTGCATACATTCTATTTTCAAGGAAATGAAAATGCCTGAGATTCTGTGGCGTGCTGTGGTAGGAGTTGGTTAGTAGCCCGCCGCTGCGCTATTCTGGGTCACCGTATATTCACGTGTATTGCCTAAATAACCCAGCACTTATTTTGGTATGCATTTCTGGTATACGCGCTACAGAGTAGCTTTCTCGATTTTAGTTAATTTTATCTAATATAGATATGAATAATTGTGTGGCTTAACTATAAGTCAATTTTCTTAATGAATTTTGTCAGAAAAAAATCACTAAAAAAAACTTTTCCTAAATGAGCACGCATTAGGCCCCTAGAACACATATCAGAGTTTAATTTTAATTTTTATATGTTTATATATACAGTGTGAAACACACTTATGGAATAGAATTCATTATTCAGCAAAAAAATAGTTTTTATGGAAAACGTGAAGCTTAATTTGTCGAACATTTTCTTATAATCATAGTTAAAAAAATTAGACTCCCACCACTTTATCTTATTTTTAAATTGCAACCCTAAATTTTTGCATCACAATTCCATGGATCACATTTTTCTGAATGCGGAGATACCCCATATGTATGGTCTAATATTACAGTTTTCAATACAGGTTGGAAATTTAATACCGGAATATTAAAACTAAACAGTTTACCCTGAAATTCAAATTTCGAAAATAAACTTAATAAAAACGTCCCTTTCTTATAATAAATGTTCCAAATACTCTCCATTCACTTGCATACAACGAAATAATCTGCTCTGGAATTATTCACTGACTCTTATCTTAAATTTCTTATCTTGTCTTTTATCTAAAACGTACTTGGTATCATTAATCCTTTCTTAACTACCAGTTTTTGCAGTGTGAAAGGTGAAATTTAACAGTTCTGTTTTATTTTGTGGTGTATTATGTTGTGTGCACGGTCTCCTAATAAGTTAGTCGTAATTTTGTTCCGATATATTCAATTAATTTTTGGTCTCATAATGCGATACTTAACTGAAACCCTGCGAACAGAAATATTAATGATGATTGGGTATGGTGATCCGTAGAACACAGGCACAAGTTGTTAACCTATTTAATCAAAAATATCCAGATTTACCCCCACTAACCCAGGGAACTGTGTCTAAAATACATTCACAGTTTCGCGATTATGGACACGTTAAACCACTGCCTAGGAGACCCAAGTTTGTTGAAGAAGAAGATGTAAAACTCAATATTTTATTGGCTTTTCAAGAAGAACCAACAACTTCTACCCGTAAAGTTGCACGTGAAAATTATGTTAGTCAATCAACAGTTTTAAGGTGTCTCAAAAAAAATGCATCCCTATAAATTCTGGTAGAAGACTGCAATTTTGTAAACAACTGCTGGACATGTTACATATAAATGTTATTTCTTCTGCTGACATTCTGTTTCCGATGAAGCAACATTTCTTTTGAATGGTGATGTAAACAGGCAAAATTGCAGATACTGGGCTGCCGAAAACCCCCACTGGATGGGACAAACACACACTCAGCGTTCTCAGAAGTTGAACGTTTGGGCTGGTATCATTGGTGATCACGTAGTTGGACCTCTTTTTATAGAAAATCTGAACGGTTCAAGATATTTAGAAATGCTAAGAGAACAGGTTGTCCCAATGTTAGCAGAATTGTATCCAAATGTAATGGAACCTAATATTTCCCATGAAAGGATATGCTTTCAACAAGACGTTGCACCGCCTCACTTTGCTCTTCAAGTCCTGGAGTATTTACACGAACTCTTTCCACAAAGATGGATTGGACGAAGAGGTTTCGTAGAATGGTCTGCTAGATGAACAGATTTACACCTCTTGATTTCTTTTTAAGGGGATACCTTAAAAACAGATTGTATAAAACGCAACCTGCTGATTTAGATGATTTGAAAATGAAAATAACAACAGAAATTAGGAACGTAACGCCTGACGTGTTGAACAGAGTTAGGGAAGAAATCCAGAGCAGATTATTTCGTTGTGTGCAAGTGAATGGAGAACATTATGAACATTTATTATAAGAAAGGGGCGTTTTTATTAAGTTTATTTTCAAAATTTGAATTTCAGGGTAAACTGTTTAGTTTTAGTATTCCGGTATTAAATTTCCTCGATACACAGTGATTTTCGACGATCCACACCGTTGACGTTATTTCGGATCGTTTCCAGTACAATGTTATGGCAGGTTTCTGTGCTTATTTTTCGCGAATAATCGACATTTTTGCTTGATAAAACACTTTGTTATTTATAATTCCACGGGTGTAATAAGCCTGAGAATTTAATCACGGAGACCGTTATGGGCAATGTATGGGACCATTGGTCCCAATCCAAGAGCTTGGGAATCGTTGACCTACATACTCAGTGACAGTTGGGGTATTATGAGGGGGTGCTCCAACTTGCTGATACCATTTAAAGGTAGCTAACTAAATCAGATAACTTATGTATCATACATGGTGGAATTCGAATTATCTCTCTATCTAATGATGTAAAAACCAAATATGGCGTCCATAAGAGAAACAAAACTTGGTCATAGAAACTCAAAATCTAGTAGGTCTAGATAAATTCTAAACAATATCTTATCGAAGGTCGCCAATTCTAACGACATTTGATTTAATAATAAAAAAGAGATCAGGAAAAAAGGATATGCAAGTTTTCAGTTTTAGCGAATTTTCATTAGTAAAAATTCACTAATATTACGATGAAAAGCTTTTGAAAAAATTTCTTCAGATGAGCGAGATTTTGAGTCCATAGAACCCAAAACCAAGGTCGGATAAAATTTATATATATATATATATATATATATATATATATATATATATATATATATATATAAACATATATATATATATATATATATATATATATATATATATATATATATATATATATATATATATATATATATATATATATATATATATATATATATAATATATATTTGTAAGTATCAGAGTAACTGAAATGAGACTTTACATGTGGCTAGAAATAGTGCAATTAAACCTATGTTGTGAATTTTAAGTAATTTGTTACACAATATTTAGAGCTTTTTCCAAACTAAAAATAAAATCCCAAAGACATGCGTTGAAGCGACTTAGTGGTTAATGCCCAATGCCTGACACACAAAGTAGTTAACTGCCACGCGTAGATTAATTCATACAACAGGTATAAACCATACATCAAAGTAACCAAACTAAATATATACCAGGCATAATACATACTACCCGAACAACACATGTGAAATGTCGGCCGCAATTATGGAAAATGACAAACGACATGAAATAAAAAATTTGCCAATTGATTGCTATTTAACTGGACAATTCAATCAATTATTAAAATACACTATATTTGTAGCTTTATTTACAGTCCCAAACCATAGTTTTAGCCTAGCATAGATATATTATGCTGTCGCATAATATAGCAGAAATTTAAACAAAATCAAGCAAAGTCTCTAAAAAATTATTCTAAAATAGTTTATTTTATCTATAACCTAGATAAGACGACATATAAGACCGAAACAATCGTGAGATGGGTTCCAATGCTAATTCTACTAATTCTGTAATGAATTCTCTGTATACTTTGAGTATAATTTCCCGGGCATGAAGCCGGTCTAAAGTATCACGCAAATAAAACCTTTGTTCGCGTATGCCTAGGTAACGCAGGGGGTACCGCACTTGCCTCCTAAGCAGAAGGTTACGCGATCGAATCCAGCTCGATTAATGTATGTTTTCTTAACGCCACTTCTTCACTTTCGAAAGAATGCTTCAAATGTGCGCGTACTAGGTCCTCTAAAATCGATCTTCAAGGCCTGTGTAAATTTAAAGTATTAACTCTACTAATATGCTGTGTAATAATAGTGTACAATTCTTATGAAAATTCGCTACTATAACGCACTCGCTGCGTGCTGAATTTTTTTCAGGGTAGTCGAGTAACTATAAAAAGGTGTCCACAATTCGTTTTTAGATAATAAATAAGCGTAAAAAGATGAATGTTTTTTATAATTTAACCAACTGTGTATCTCGCATGATTTGAAAGATTCCAATTGTGAGCCAGTTAAAAGTGATTACCCTGTATAGTAGATATATTATTAGAGGTAAAAAGTATATAAAAGTAATACTGGAATATTTGATTGTCACCCGACTTTCGCCGTTATGCCAAATTCCTCATCGTAAGCAGTGGGAAAATAAGTTAAATTAGGTTGCAAGATTTGAACAAACCATGGTAAAAGAAAAGCATGTACGAAAGATCTAAGGCGGAAAAAGACAACACCAACATATTCATGTCTATTCTGGCATTACTGAAATAAAGGCTATATGACTTTGCGGCAACTGCTTTGCTATTTTAACTGGCTTTAGGTAAAACGTATGCTACGTATAAACCTCAAGTTTAATTAGTTTCCGTTTTATAATTAAATGCATGTAATCCACCATAACTCTGTAATATAAATAGTAGAAGGTAATTTTAGTATTTGCTTGCTTGTAGTTTACCTTATACCTCTTACGTTGATTACGTATAACCGACTACAATCATAAAAAGTTCTGCAAGGTTGAACAATGAAATTAATCAGTATATCATGTTTTTGCAGTTTATGTTTTCTAGAAGTTTTTAAAATTAGCGATCATAAATAGTAGCACAGAAACAGATAATTCATAAAACGTTTATCTATTCATTAATTTTGTGGTGCTTAATGCTTCAGTTGGGCCTAACCAGCGCCCATTACAAGATAAAAATGTTGTTTAAGGTTTAGGTACCTAGGTAATAAGAAGTTATTTAGATTAAGGTGCTCCAAAAAAACCTGAGGAAAATATGTCTTGTGATAACGCAAGAATACGCCAGACTGCCTTATCACAAGACATACCGTTAACAAAATTCTTATTATGTAATGAACGCTGGTGAGGCCCAACTTAAGCATTAAGAAATTCTCCGGAAATGCTTAGTGATAATTCAAAAATCCATATCTTCTAAACGATTAAACCGAATTTCAAAAGTGAAAAAGCAGTGTATGGGTAATCAGAAGCTCTTTTCAACGAGCTATCGCAAGACCCATATTCCCATTTGAAAAAAATTGAGGGATGACATCCCCGCTTAGGGGGATAAAGTTTGGGCTATACTTTTTATGTCAAAAATCGTCACTCTCAAAAGCAAGCTTGACGTGTTTAGGGTTTTTTCCTACAAAATCTGAGCCTAGCAGTTATGGCTGCCAGCTCGTTTTCAATGTGCCACCCAATATTTAATTAGAAAGAAAAATTATCAAGAAAGGTGACTCCATCAAAATAGTCTACTCGTATACAACGCAATTGCTGTCGGGTGTATGTGCTTTTTAATTTTTCAGGCTTCAAAAAGTCAAGTTTGCCTTTGTCATTTCAAAAATGTTGTGGTCTTATGAGGTTATTTACTGTCAGGAGGCTGAAATTTATTTTCTGATGATGAAGCAAATATACAAAGGTTACGCCGCTAAAATAATACATGATATACAGAAAAGATTATAAATTAGCACTAAAATCAATTTATTTAAAAAGGCACGGGTTGTATGCAATTATTTACTATAAGTCACGTCACTATCCTGTAAATTTTTCTGAACCCCTGCCTTTCTGTTAAGAGGGCAGCGATTTTTAACGTGCCAAACATCGAATGGACGCGGGACCGACGGCTTTACGCCCCCTTCGAAGGGCGAAACGTGTAGACAGTCAACTTGCTCAGATAGAATGCCAGAACCTCGGTTGATGTTAATATTACAGCTTGCACTGAAAAAGTGGGATACTACCCTTCGGTTCAGAGGCACGCGTTCTTACTTCATAACCACCGAGGCTCTATCAAAATATATAAAACCATGATTTGTGAGCAAATTTTTTTTGTCATCTGTCAGTCTGTCGGTCTGAATGTTTCTCTGTAGCCAGGATAACCTTAGAACGAATTAAGAGCATCAAATCGTCTCCAAATTTGGTACAAAGTTAGCACCCGACAACCAAACGGTTCGGATTGTTTTTGGATGAAATCGCTCCGGGGTTTAGGGGATGAATGGGGATGATTTGGTAAAAATTTACATGCTTTTCGTTATAACTCGAGTAATATCATGTTTCGGGGTTTGTTTATTAGAAAACTTTCAATCTCATCAAACATCTGGTATTCTGTGCTGAAATTAAGTTAAGGGTTGAATGTGTGGAGGTGGAAAAGCGGTGATAGAAATTTCGAAATTTTTCTTTTGCTAAAACAGCGTAAAGGGTCTCAAAACATATAAAAACTTGATTCTGACACGAAATTTTCTTATCTGTCGGCCTGTCGGTCCGTCGGTCTGTCGGCCTAAACGTCTGTCTGTTAGTAGACGCACGAACTTGTGAACAAATTGAAATATGATATTTATATTTCGTATCCAGTTAGCACCCGAGAAAAGAACGTTTTAAATTGTTTTTGAGTAAAATTGCTTTATGGAGTACGGGATAAATGATGGGTGATTTGGTAAAAATTGACATTTTTTCGTTAAAACTCGTGTAATATAAGGTTTGCAGAAATTTATGTGTACAGGAATATGAATATTTTCTCTGTAGTCAAGTCATGGACCCGAAATTCATTTTATGAGAATGTCTTCCTGAGGAGAGTAGATTATAACATATATGTGGGAGCTATGATTTAATTTGCAGTACTATTTTAAGTAAGATTAAACACACATCATATATAAATTTTATTAAAATTGATCAACTTTTACTAGGTGTTCGGAGTCAGTATATTATAGCCACTCGATAGAATGCAAAAAAAAATAATTAAGAGTTGCGTTGAGATTATAGCAAATATTTTTTTTTGGTAAAATAATGACAACCAGCTTTGCAGCATGTAACGCGATCAAAGAATGCCTTCGTATATGTGGAAGCACAATAGGTAGCCAGCACGTCGCATTTGTCGACCTGTACGTAGTAATTATCCTAAAAACGATATCGATCCGTACAGAGATGGCAGCAGTCCACATAAATAATTCCCTAATCTATAAATGATTCCTCGACTGACAGTCATCAAAGACAGGCCACTTCTATTTCAGGGAATTATCAATAAAACCCGAATATAATGGGATTAAGTACTCAGCAATATTAAAAGGTAGCCAGAGGATGCCGTCGTCATTCTGCCAATGTTTATTTGGTTCATTTTTACGACGCGCCATCTTGGAAATTAATTTGTATTTATGACAATAATATTGAGTCTCCGGCGGCGACGTGTTTTATTCAAATAATTCTGACAACACGTCAGTGGAGTTTCAGACATAAATTATTCAAAAGATAATAGTTGATGCAGTGTCGCCGCGACGAAAATGGCTGTACAAAACCGAAGATAGATCGATATCCTTATACATTTTAATATGCTTCTCTTCCTTAATTCAATCGCACTGGCAACATGATGGAATTACGATTTTCATATGGAAATTGCTGTCTTTGCTTTAAGACCTTTATAATTCTAGTAACAGTACATTTTTTTGCAACGCGTACTGCAATAGACTTGGAATAATTTAAAGTTTACTTTATTTACTTAGCCAATGAAAACCACGCTTTCCATAATACTTATAGTAAAATAGTTAATGTCCTTTTTGAGTGAGGATTATAATTTTGCAAGTAAAAGATTCCGAAGAGGAGGTTGTTACTTTTGTAGCTAAAGAACACCTTATTTTTGATTATCTGTAATACCGCAAGAAAAGTATTCTGCTACTTATTTAATCAGTTCAATTACTTAATATCTTTAACGAGTTTGCGTGGAAAACAATCGCTACAGAGACAATCGCGAGATATTCTGTTCAATGTCTTGAAATAAGCGCGAGTTACCTGGTACTCATGACCGTGCTCAGTTTCAAAGCTGATATGTTTTTACATATATACACACACACACACACACACACACACACACACACATATATATATATATATATATATATATATATATATATATATATATATATATATATATATACAGACTGTCCCGCAAATTTGGACCTTCAGCCGTATATCAGGAACTACTCTGATTTAAAATCTGAAAATTTCTAGATTCATATTTTCTATAATTATCTGCGGAAAAAAACTGTTATAACCTCTCATCGGTCCCGTTATACTTGAAGTGGACACCAGCTGCCTTATTTAGAATAGAACATCCTATATGCTGTCAGATTTTTAGATCTCTTATTAAATTCTAATATGACTGCATGTGTCATAGTTGGTACTTGACTTTTAGAGTTTAGAAAATATGGAAAGCTGAAGACAAAAATTCACATCTGAAGATGTTTAATAAAACTGTTTTTGTTAACTGAGTTTTATCTTAGCTGGAAATTGCTTACATCTTAGTGCTTATATATTGCTTAATCTCAAGCAGTTGACAGTTCATGAGTAAAGTATACAGGGCGGCTCCTTAAACATTTATAAAACGAAAGACAATGACAAGTTTTCTAAAACACACCTTTACCACATTTATTCTATGTAACAACCATTCTTTTTAAAATCTTTGTATAAACATCTCCAATTTTGAACATTAAAATCGCTACTGACGTTTACATAGAAAACCTATAAAACGTCCAAAGTAATGCTTCTGATATTACTGGAACTTTTGCGCCATAAACTTAATCTTTTTCTGTAATATTCAATAGATTTAGTTAACCACACAAAATATTTTGGTCATGTGCTGGTTTATGACTACCAGTGGCATCTAATTTTGTTCTGGAAGACCTGGTTCGCTTTGTCTTGACTAACGAACTTATTCAAGCCAATTACAAATGGAAGGCACTAATAAACTTTCATTAAAATAATAAATAAATAGGTCCAATTATTTTTTTGTTATATATATATATATATATATATATATATATATATATATATATATATATATATATATATATATATATATATATATATACTCGAGGGGGCAGGTCTTTATTCGGAAGGACCGAGGGTAGGAAATAGTATTTCCCTCAGAGCCCATGCAACGGTGTTTCAGGCCAAAATGTACGCCATCCTGCACTGTGTGTGGGAGAACAAGAGGAGGGGCTACACTAACAAGCGGATCCTCATAGCCTCAGACAGCCAGGCAGCCCTTAAGGCCCTAAGTAGCCCACGGGTAAATTCCTGGCTGGTGAGTGAGTGCCTAGACGAGACGAGCCACCTGGCTGGGCAGAATGAGGTCACCCTTATCTGGGTGCCGGGTCACTCGAGGGTCAAAGGCAATGAAGAAGCTGACATTCTTGCAAAGAGAGGGTCAGCAGAACCATTTATAGGACCAGAACCGGTTCTGGGCGTGACAAAGAGCACGGCCAGGGGAGCCATTAAGTCCTGGATCAGAAACGAACACAAGGTGTACTGGGCAGACTGTCCAGGGCTCAGACATGGGAAGTCAGTAATTGACGAACCCAGTTCAAAGAGAGCTGTGGAGCTGCTAAATCTATACATAGGACAGCTCAGAAACATAACAGGTCTCTTGACGGGACACAGGGCCGTCAAGAAACACCTGTATAAAATAGGGCGGTTCGAGAGGGACCTCGCATGCAGACTACGGCGAGGGGTAGGAATCAGCCCAGCACATCTTGTGCGATTGTAAAGCTCTGGATCGCAAAAGACAACTGATCTACGGTCAGTCTAGACCTGCGACAGAGCAATATAAAACTTCACCCTACCAATCGCTGTGCAGACTAGTTCAAGGCACAGTGATTTTGGAATGGGTGGAGTAAAAAGACTAAGGGCATACACAATAAGCCAAAAGCTGCAGTGTTTTCGGGGCGGCGAAGTCACGGACGAGCCCTGAGGTAAAAAAAAAACTCGAACTTACTTCGGATATGTGTTGTAGGGGCCATAGTTCGCGTTCTTTTGAAGAGGTTTTTTGAAAATTCAAAAGTCACGATTTTTTACAGACATTCACTAATAAGCAGCTTTACTCCTCTAATTAAAACAATCAAAAAGAAAGTGACCCTGTACCAAGAGTGATTTGTTGACAAAAGCTTACATACTTCTTCAGTAGTTGCTTTGCTCAAAGCATCACGGTATAGTCATTCAAATTGAACGAAATAAATAATGAAAACGAGAGTCAACGAAGCAACAGGAAATTTCCTCGGAATTTCTCCATTATCCGTGCACGTGTTCTGCCTCTATTTCTTGTCTATTATTATTAGAAAGCTACGTGACATAATGTATCTCTTGTCAAAGAAATGCCTTACATCAGTTTTAATATTCGAGCTTTAGAATTCACCTAGAACTTAACCTCACATGATACGTGATATCGCTGGCAAGAAGGTGGCAAACTGTTGACGACTGGAGCGCCATTTCAAATTCACAATGTCAGAGCTCGTTGCTGCATAAAGTTCGACTGCACTTTGCATCAGTTAGTCGATAGAGAGCCCCACTTAATTTTCTCAGAATTTGTCAACGTTAATTAACAGCTACAGACTAATTATTTTCCGTGCCGAAACCCACCTAGGATAACGTCTGACATGAGTGATGCCTTGCTGGGTATTGCTCCTTATTCATAATATCCTGTGAGTGTGCTGTTGTACACATACTAACAAAATAGTGCTGCAAATTCAATCATACCTTCCACATAGCTTTGATAATCTACTCTCATCAAAGAGACATTCTCATTGAATCGATTTATCGTGCATGACTTGGCAAAGAAAATATTCATATTTCTGTACCCATAATCTTCTGAAACCATATATTACTCGAGTTTTAACGAAAAAATTTCAATTTTCACCAAACCACCCCTCATTTATCCCCTACACCCTAAAGCGATCTTACCCAAAAACAATTCGAAACGTCCTTCTGTCAGATGCTAACTGTATACCCAATTGGAAGATGATATCTCAATCCATCGGAAAGCTATTGAGCCTACTAACAGACGCATAGGCCGACAGACCGACCTATCGACAGACCGACATATCGACAGACAGAGAAAAATCGTTCTAGATTCAAGTTTTCTCTATATTTTGGGACTTTTTACGCCGTTTTAGTAAAAAAAAATCGAAATTTCTGTCAGCGATATTCCAGCCACACACATTCAACCCTGAATATAATTTTAGCACAGAATACCAGATGTTTGATGAAATTCAAAGCTTTCTAATAAACAAACCCTAAAATGTTACATTACTCGAGTTTTAACGAAAAAATGTCAATTTTCACCAAATCACCACTTAACCATCCCCTACCCACTGGAGGGATTTTACCCAAAAGCAATCCGAATCATTCGCTTGTAGGGTGAGAAATGTCGGGTACCAAATTGGAAGGCGATATCTCAATTCGTTCTAAACTTATCGTAGCTAGAACAGACAGACATACAGACCGACAGGCAAAACATTTTCGTTCCCAAATCATGTTTTATATCAATTTTGACACTTTTTACGCGTTTAAGAGAAAAAATATTGAAATTTTTGCCTCCGTTGCGGTACTTCCACACGTATTGACGATGTGGAGGTAATATATTTACACAAAATAAGAGAACTACTGGTAAATATATGTGCCCATTATATGTACAAATGAGGTTGAAGGCATAAAAAATATTTACTTACACATTGGATTTGATCAAAATATACAGGATGTGTTATTTACAATATATTACAATATAAAGTTATTGCTGTTTATAATCTCTTAAATTGGCAGCTCTTTTTTAATCACCCAGTAAAAAATCTTAAGATTAGAGAGCCACTTTCAGAGGTCTGATAGCTCGTTTCATTTATTTCGCAAATTTTACGGACTACACTTGTTCAGCTTAAGAGATATTGATTGTTTGTTTCAACCTGAAATTAATCAAACGTCCAATTTGTTTTTAAATAACTAAAAAAACCATGAAATTTTGCCCACCTCTACCTGAATATTCGTTGCATACGATTGAATGAAGAATTAAAAAATTTCCGGACTCAGCAAGTGCGTTATATTAGTGAATTTTCATAAGAATTGTACACTATTATTATACGGCATATTACTAAAATGAATACTTTGAACTTGAACTAAAGAATTCTCACAAAAGTGTTACTATCGATATCTCTCTATTATCAAAAAAATCTTGTGTTCTAACGCCTTTTGAGCAGAATTCCCACATCTAAATTTTTGTATAAAGCTAAAAATTTTGCTATATCTATAGATAGTGTAAGTCTCTTTAAAAGAAACTTTTATTGCAAATTTCATTCAAGTTACAAAAGCTCTCCAGAAGAAAACTCTATTCATCTTTAGAAAAGTATCTGCAAATTATAAATGTAGCAGTTATTTTTCCTTACTAATCGCCTGAATGATTTCGTTTTAGTCAGCCTCATCAAACCGGTTTTTTCGATATCAACAATAAAAAAATGTCTGCTGACCATAATTTCAGACTCAAAGGTGACAAAGTTAGCCAGGCGTTTTAATCAAAAATGAGATCTTGGTGAAAACGTATGACATCTGTAAACTATTGCTCCTCCAAATGCCAAAATAAAATATATATATATATATATATATATATATATATATATATATATATATATATATATATATATATATATATATATATATATATATATATATATATATATATATATATATATATATATATATATATATATATATATATATATATATATATATATATATATATATATATATATATATATATATATATATATATATATATATATATATACATTCATCAAGGAGCGCCTCCGTGGCCGTGCGGGAAAGTCGATTCAGACTTTCCAATACGGACTCGGGGGTCGACGGTTCGATCCTCACCGGCGGCGGATGATTTTTCAAAATCACTGTCGTCGTCGAGATCGAGCTCAAGGTGGAGGGTAGGTTAGTTTAGATGAGCAAAAAGGGTCAGCAATGGCCTAATTGCCAGTAAGCATCTTACCTTTTTTACACTCATCAAGCCTCGATCCATCACGCAACCGTCTGTGTAGAAGACAAGCGTGTTACTACTGCTTTAACTGATAAGTTAACTAACGTTTTGTTTACATGATACTTATCACGGCCTTCATGCTCGAGATATATTATTATTAAAAGTATACGTAACAAATACTTACAGAATTAGTAAAACTGCCATTGAAACACATTCAATGATTGTTTCTATCTCATATGACCTCTTATGTTTAAGTTTAAAGATAAAACAGAAAGTATTCGAAAAGCGTTTTTTATCGAGACTTGCCTTGATTTTGTTTATATTTACACTATATTATGCCACACTTTCAGTCTAAAACTGTATTTGGTATTTGGGGCCGTTCATAAAGCTACAAATATAATGTATTTTAAAAATTAATTGAACCCCCCAGTTAAATAACAATTAGGGACCTGGCAAATTTTTTATTTCTTGTCGTCTTTATTTGCGATATCTGTGGCCGAGATTTCATGATTCTTGTTTCGGGTAAAATGTTTTATGCAATGTAATTTATTCTGTTTCGTTACCGTTGATGTATGGTTTATACCTGTTGTATACATCAATCAACGCGTGACAGTTAACTACTTTGTCAGGCATTGGACTTTAACCACTAAGTCGTGTCAAGTCTTTCAGATTTTATTTTTAATTTAGAGAAAACTCTAAATATTGTGAACGAAATTACTTAAAATTCACAACATAGGTTTATTTACACCATTTTTAGCCACATGTAAAGTGTCATTGCAGCTACTCTGTTGCTTACAAAACTATAGCGTTTTCAAAACTATTTTTATATATTTTTGGGCGATAAATGTCCCTTATAGCAAATATACGAACTCGTCCGCGGTCTTAATATAATAAAGTTATGTGCCAAGTTTCGTTCAAATCAGGTGAGTATTTCTTGAGTTATCGCACTGATATATATATATATATATATATATATATATATATATATATATATATATATATATGTATATATATATATATATATATATATATATATATATATATATATATATATATATATAAAGATTTCCGCGGTCTTTAATGTTAGACATACTTGGTTCTCGGGTTGAACCACGTCCAGAATTTATGAAAACTCGACGTTTCGGCTTCTGTTTTGGAGCCATTTTCAAGAGGTAAAGAAAATATGTAAGAACACTTTAAGGCCTCAATCTGCCTACTCCCCAAATCTCGCCGAAGATCGTCTGTGAGGTCTCAGTGTGTTCAACCTTAGGCCTAGGCCTAGGCAAGATCTCTCTGAGGCCTAGTGTTGAACACACTGAGACCTCACAGACGATCTTCGGTGAGATTTGGGAAGTAGGCATATATATATATATATATATATATATATATATATATATATATATATATATATATATATATATATATGTATATATATATATATATATATATATATATATATATATATATATATATATATATAAAGTTATCAACATTTTGACGGACCTTGCTTTTGGGTTCTAGAGACCTAAATTCGCACTTATCTGAAGAAATTTTTTCAAAAGCTTTTCATCGTGACCTCCCTATTAGTGAATTTTCTTAATTCACTAAAAGCATAATTAAACAGTGTGTTGTATTTAAAATAACAAAGTTTGAGGCTGGCAGGGAATTACGGGACATCTATATAGTACGGAATAATTTTGAGTTGTGGATAAGGATAGAGTAACCACGAAGGTGAAAATAAAGCTCCGGTGTCTTTCATCGTTTTCGAGTAAAGGCACTATTACAGGAAAATAAGCCACCCTCTACGTATATAACTGCAGGACAAAAATTTGTGATACTTTAACTTGTTAAGGCTTGTAAAATTAGCCACATTACTATCTGGATTGTAGAGGCGTGATTTAATATAATAGGAAGATATTGTATAAATATAAAATTTGTATAAGCTTTAAACACCTGCTGTTTATCCATAATGTAGATGTGACCGGATTTCGCTGCTTTTTTTTTTAATATCTCGGTTATGAGTAGAGATAGAAGGTTGCGTTTTTATAACACATTTGTACTTTTTTGTGAAACTAACGATTCCAAAAGCAAACTCACATGGCACGCTCTGTTTTTGAGCTACAGAGTGATTTTCAAAATTTGTCATTTTGAAAAAGCCCCTTTATCTCTTTTGTGTAATAAATTTTTTAAAAAGTATGGACGCAGCAAGTGCGTTATGATAGTGAATTTGCATTAAAATGTTTTTAATGGCAAATATGTATTTTTTAACTAAAAGGCAATGAATTTGGCATAACCTACATACAGTAGAAACAGTGTACCTTACTTCATCAAATTAAATTTATTGTTTGAAAAAGTACAATAAACTTCCAAAAGTTCACGAAAAAACTGATTCGATTTTCCTGGATAACGAACCCGTTCAAACCATTTGCACACCTACTAAGATATAATTATCCACAAAATTCTTTTTCACAAAAATTCAAAAAAAAATATTTGCATGAAAATTCGCACACACTTTCTTCAACGAGAATTGTAATTTTCTTTGCACATATTGGCTAAAGTAATGTCAGGTACAGGAAATTGATGTTTCTTTATGAAAATTTTCTAAACAATTATTTTTAACGAAAATGTGAAATATTTTTTTACAATAACCTATGCATTTATTATTACCCACATTTCACAAAAATCTTCCTAAGATGATGTCTTCACAACACAACACAAAAAAACCTTACATAATATTTTTGCACGAAAATTTGCCAGGAGAAACTGTTCTGATTTTTCTGACCAAGGAAGGTACTCACCAAATATGATCAAAGTTAGCCCATTATTTTCTGAGTTATCGATGTTATATATATATATATATATATATATATATATATATATATATATATATATATATATATATATATATATATATATATATATACATGAAAATGCGTTCTAGGGGGCACAGTTTGCGCTGATTTTAAGACTTTTCCAAATTCTAAAGTCGCGATCTCCTTATTTGTGAACTTTTCCCTAAAATCCTTCATAAACGTAACGTTCAATTACTTCATTAAATTTGTAGTTACTTTTTTAAGAAATGAAAAACTGAAAGGTTCGTACTGTCATTTCTATGATTTTCTGGCGACCAACCAACCACACCGTTTCTCCATGAAAAACTCCCACTTTGCCCAATTAAATAAATCGCTAAATATCTAGTCACGTAATCTGATCGGTTATGAGATATAAATTAGTGGACGTGTGCAGTGGTAGAAATTCGACGGTAATTCATTACATTTTGAAGTTTGAACATTATTGATGTTCTTTTGTCATGTAGTACGCCTCTATATTCTCAATTTGACTATTTGACTACAGAAGTTTATGTGTTTCATATTCAATATGAACGTATGAAAGCATCCATATACATCTGTTCAACCATAGAGTAATATGTGTTTTACATTGACAGATTAATATATTAACCTTCAGCTTAGACCTAACACTGGAAATCTATCTGTCTAATTAAAACAAAGCATTGTTTAACCTATTTGTAACACATATTATACATACATTTTAGTGAATTGTCTTTTAAAAAAATTACTAATGAGGAGATCCCGACTTTTGACTTGACTCAAAAAATAATAGGCCGATTTTGATCAAATTTGGTGAGTACCTTCCTTCTGCCAGTGGCTTGTATAAGTTCGTTAGCCAAGAAAATCTGCTTAGTTGAAATAGATTAAACAATGATTTGTTTTAATTAGACAGACGGATTCCTCCGGTCAGTATCAGTTCTGAGCTGATCTTAAATGTATGGCATTTCGACCACGAAATTATAATGCATGTTAGTAAGAAAATAAATTCGGGACTCAGAAAATGCGTTATGGTAGCGAATTTTTATTGAATGCCTCAAATTTGAATTGCCCAATGTGCTATTAACCTATAGGGTTCGTTGGCCAGGAAACTAGTTTTTTCGGGAACATTTTAAGTTTACTTTTGAAAAATTTTTGTACATTTTCAAAGATTAAAGTTATCTTGTTGAAATATGGTACATTGTTTCTACTATACATGTTATACTGGTAACCAAATTTGAAGTCTGCTTTCTTTAAAAAAAACACATCTTTGCTATTTAAAACATTTTAATGAAAATTCACTATCATAACGCACTTGCTGCGTCGTGACTTCTTATTTTTCTACTCTCCTTCTTTACATGAAGTTTGAAGGTGCGAAATCTTACACTGCTCCTTGCGCGCAATTTGCTTATAAAGAAAAAGAGGTACAAACTTTTTTCTTCATGTATTAATATAAAGAATAAACCATATAACTTATACCACTGCCAAAGCATCAGAGAAAGCATCTATTTGGAATAAATTTTCTGCAAATATTCAAATAAAAGGAAGGACAATGACGGCTGAAGCTGAAACCTAAGGCTTTATAGAATATACTTCTTACGACATTTCCTCTAGATAACCCGTATCTATTTCAGTTTTTTATCTAGAATATTTCAATTTTGACGTTTCGAATCGCGACTTTGGCGTTTTAAGAAGATATATTAATTTTATTAATATTCCATACTAATAATGTACAATTATTATAAAAGACCGAGGTTGGACACTTTGGCTGACACCTGAAACAAAATGCAAAATCACATTAAAAAAAACACAAAAATAATAACAGGGAACTTTTTAGCAACGGTTACTGAAGAAGACCACTACGTTGTCGAAATACGTATCTAGCGCTTAACTCTCTGTTATTATTTTTGTGTTTTTACTGGGGTGGTTGTACTTCTTATTACAATTCTTATGAAAATTCACTAATAAAGCCCACTTGCTGCATCCCTAATGTTTCTATAATAACCGATCTATTGAAATTAAACGCACATTTGGACCACCTATATGTGTAGGTATGTTTATACATTTTTCAATTTTCTTTTACCTTTCAATAAAATTAAATAAACTGTTGAAAATCTGGAAAGTAAGATTAAAGAATTATCTATATAAAAGTGAATTCGACGCCAGCTCTGTGCCTTTTGGTCGCAGACTTTGAAATTCTATACTCAGATCAACTAACCTGCTAAGGATTCATTTTCAATCACTTAAATTAAATTTCACTCGTTTAGGCTTCTGCTCAATTTTTCTGTCAGTTCAAGTTAAAAAATATTTCCTTCCGAGTACATCTCATTTTCTTTCTGGTACAATTTCCGCATCTAATTATTGGATGTTTCTCAGATTAGTTGGTTGGTAAGTGGTTTTATTCATGAAACGAGGCGCGTAGTATCTTTTATTGTTGGAGAAAGAAACGGCAGGCCGGAGAATTATTTAATCTATCCGGTCTGTGACAGAGGAGGTGGCTGGAACATTCATGGTCGCACTCAAGGTGCTCAACCATTCAGATATTCTGCAATACATCGCCTCCTTCACGGCCATTTCCAAGTCAATTTGGCGGTTCAACATCCCGCATGCAGACGCCACGGAAATTCAATTAACTTTAATGGTTGATCCGACCATTGCCGGGCGAACGTCGAAACTTTGCGCAAAGCAGTAAAAAAGCACACGGACCGACGCCTCCACCAGAATTATATCCTTGTAATGGATTTAGAATTAAGTGATCTGCTTCTTGAGACTATTTCTCTATTTTATTTGCATATTTATACTGTTATTCTATATTTGGACCCGAATAGGCTTTAATTGTAACAAGAGAATCCACTCCCAGGATATAGCGTTGATAATCGTAGCGGAAGCTCAGTGCGGCAATTAAGAATAAGATTGAGTACCCACACTTGACTAAAAGTCCAGCAAAATTGCTTCACACTAATTTCATTAAGAAACGCTTAGGTTTGAGTTTTGTTAATAGCATCGATAGTTGCATTTTATTTCAAAGAATAGAGCAGTATTAAGGAAGTCTAAACGATTGATTACACAACCAATACTTTTACTCAGGGTATGTAATTAAAAAAAGTCTAGACGCAGCAAGTACGTTATGGTAGTGAATTTTCATAAGAATTGTACACTATTAGTAAAACTAATTCTTTAAATTTAAATGAACCTTGGAGTTCGGTTTTAGAGTCCCAGTTAGCAATTAGTAAAAAAATATATATTTTATATGAGGCTACTAAATTAAAATTTGGTCTTAGATATAATATGTATGTACTGCAAGTGCCTTTAAAAAAATTGTGTTACACATTTCATTAAAGTTACAAACGTTTTTCAGAAAAAATAAATGATTTACAAAGGGAATGTACCTGTCGAATTATAAAAATAAGTAAGTACTGCAAGTGTCTTAAAAAATTGTGTTACAAATTTCACTAAAGCTACAAACGTTTTTCAGAAAAAAATAATTATTTACAAAGCGAATGTACCTGTCGAATCATAAATATGGCAGCTATTTTCCCTTATTAATTACTTGGATGGTTTTGTTTTAGTCAACCCATCCAGTTTTTGCAAACAATAAACAACAAAAAAGGTTTTTTATGTTATGATAGAAATTTTTGTAAAAATATTTAAAATCCGATAGCTCAATAAATTTCCCATTAAGCCAGAATCTTCAATCTTGAATCTAAGTAACACCTATGTAAACGCACGTGGCTAATAAATTTTAAAAAAATAGCATATTGAGCTTCGTTTTGTTTTAAAAAACCTTTTTTGTTGTTTATTGTTTGCAAAAACTGGATGGGTTGACGAAAACAAAACCATCCAAACAAATAATAAGGAAAAATACCTGTCATATTTATAATTTGACAGGTATTTTCCCTTTGTAAATAATTAATAGTTTCCTGAAAAACTTTTGTAACTTTAATGAAATTTGTAACACAATTTTTTAAAGACAATTGCAGTATTTACATATTATATCTAAGACCAAATTTTAATTTTGTAGCTTCATATAAAACATAAATTTTTTCAAATAATCGCTAACTCGGACTCTAAAACCGATCTCAAATGTCCATTTGAATTTAAAAGAATTGGTCTTAATAGTATATCTCACATAATAAGTACACTTGGAGAACACCCAAATCACCACAACACATATTTCAGAGACCTTACGATCGTTTCGTAGACAAAGTCTACATCTTCAGAGGAAGAAAAATTCTAACATAAAAAAACTAGAACCCGTATATTTATATCGCGTCAAAGTAAACGAGCTAGTCCGAAGTAAAGTTGTCGTCTAACAACGATCATTTGTTTATTGCGACAGTGAAACAGGTCGGAGACCTGCTTTAATCTTTTGGTCGACAAATTTATGACCCTTATCTAATATAGGTATTACAAGGACCGGAGTTCTTTAAAGAAACAGCACGTTTCTTTTCGATCTAGAATTTACTATGTGGATATTAGTTCATGCCGACAAAGACATCTGGTGCGATAACAAACCGTAAACTCAACTCATCTCTTTTAAAAATAGAAAACTAAAACCCAGATGTCTGTCTCACCGTGTTAACTTTAACAAAGGAAAATAGTTCAACTAAAATACTACATACAAACTATATTTATATTGATTTTAATTCTACGTGAAAATATTTATCTTGACTACATATATACAACAACCGAAACCGGTATTTAAATCAAGAAAAACATACTAATTAGTATATGTATAAACCGGTCGAGTTATTGGCAATAATTTATTGTTCTACCAGACAAATTAGGAGTATTTAAGCGGTCAAATGCAAAGAGCGAACAAAGAGCTAGAAATTACAGGTGCCGCACGATTTAATGAAGTTTTGTTCTTAATAGACCTTAATATAAAAATACTTTCTAATGAATCAAGCATAGTTTGATGTCTGACATTTTTGACAAGTTTCAAATTTTCTTTGTCAATGTGGTGGTTATTATCCCATATATGTTGTGCCACACATGATTTGTCCACCGTACCATATCGTAACTGTGAGAGATGTTCACGAAATCTGGTGGCTATGTTTCTTCTAGTTTGGCCCACGTATTTAAGATCACAATCTTTGCAACTAATCTCATAAATTCCAGACATTTCCGTGACTTGGTCTTTGTCTTTCGTATTACCCAACAAATTTTTTAAATTACTTTTCGTCGAAAACGTCAAATGTAAATCGGCTTTCTTAAAAATACATTCCAAACCCTTTGTGATTCGTGGTTCATAAGGTAAGCACACAAATTTTTTCTCGATTTTATCATTCTTAAATGTCGTACATTCAGATATCAACTTCTTTGTTCTGTGTTTGTTAACTAATTTGTCTATTAAACCATCCGAGTAACCGTTATATCTCGCCACATTTTTTATGTATTTTAATTCTGTATTAAATCTATTTTTACTCAACGGAAATTTGATCAATCTATTTACTAAGAAATTTAAACTAGCCGTTTTTTGTGCAAACGCATGATGTGAGTCATTAGGAATATAACTAATAGTAGCCGTTAAATACTCCTAATTTGTCTGGTAGAACAATAAATTATTGCCAATAACTCGACCGGTTTATACATATACTAATTAGTATGTTTTTCTTGATTTAAATACCGGTTTCGGTTGTTGTATATATGTAGTCAAGATAAATATTTTCACGTAGAATTAAAATCAATATAAATATAGTTTGTATGTAGTATTTTAGTTGAACTATTTTCCTTTGTTAAAGTTAACACGGTGAGACAGACATCTGGGTTTTAGTTTTCTATTTTTAAAAGAGATGAGTTGAGTTTACGGTTTGTTATCGCACCAGATGTCTTTGTCGGCATGAACTAATATCCACATAGTAAATTCTAGATCGAAAAGAAACGTGCTGTTTCTTTAAAGAACTCCGGTCCTTGTAATACCTATATTAGATAAGGGTCATAAATTTGTCGACCAAAAGATTAAAGCAGGTCTCCGACCTGTTTCACTGTCGCAATAAACAAATGATCGTTGTTAGACGACAACTTTACTTCGGACTAGCTCGTTTACTTTGACGCGATATAAATATACGGGTTCTAGTTTTTTTATGTTAGAATTTTTCTTCCTCTGAAGATGTAGACTTTGTCTACGAAACGATCGTAAGGTCTCTGAAATATGTGTTGTGGTCATTTGGGTGTTCTCCAAGTGTACTTATTAGTGCTCATCACAGGTTCCAGTTTTCACATAGAGTATATCTCACTAATAGTGTACAATTCTTATCAAAATTCACTACTATAACGCACTTGTTGCGTCCAAAAAATTTTTTGTTGCTAATTGTTTGAAAAAACTGGATGGGTTGACTGAAACAAAAACATCCACGCAATTAATAAGGAAAAATACCTGCCAGTTTTATGATTCGACAGGTACATTCGCTTTGTAAATAATTATTTTTTTCTGAAAAACGTTTGTAGCTTTAGTGAAATTTGTAACACAATTTTTTAAGACACTTTATAATTTGACAGATACATTCCCTTTGTAAATAATTTTTTTTCTAAAAAACTTGTGTAACTTTAATCAGATTTGTAAAACATTTTTTAAAGGCACTTGCAGTACTTACAGATTATATCTAAGACCAAATTTAAATTTTTTAGCTCCATATAAAATATAATTTTTTCAAACAATCGCTAACTGGGACACTAAAACCGATGTCCAAGGTTCATTTAAATTTCAAGAATTAATTTTAACAATATATCTTACTAATAGTGTACAATTTTATCGCTTTTATAAAACGGGTGCATTGCATTTTTCCAAAACAGCACTAACTTAAAGATAGGAAGATTATCACTATACAATATATAGTTCCAACTTTAAGTTTATAACATAACCTATTAGCAAATAACAAAAACAAATACCTTGGTTAGTTATTAGTTAACAGCATTTGCTATATACTATATACACGAAAGTTATTTAAGTAATATTTTACTTACCATTTATAACATATAATTATTTTAGCGTCCCACATGTATTTAAATAATAATAAAAATGTAAAATAAGATTTCTGTTTTAATAAGAATATAAATAAAATGTGCATGTTGGTAATTATTAACGTTAACGTTAGGTCTCGAAGTCTCGAGTGTCACGACGCAGCTCGCACTCTGCTCGCACTCGCATGCAACGATGTCATATTGCACAAATTAGATTGTAATTATTTTTTGAAAATAAGACGAGGATTGGTCACTCAACACTTATGAATATTAAACGACATTTAATGGATGAATTAATTTATTGTGAACTTTTATTTGTCATCAATAAGTAGTATAAATATGTGTTATGACCATATGTTTTACATTTTAAGATTCAAATGAAATTTTATTTTATCTGGCAACCCGGCTCATTTATATTTAATTGTCAGGTGACTTGGTCATTTTGAATTATCTACTTAGAATAGCACATTCACAGTCTAACCATGCTTGAAAACATTCACCATGTGAAATACCTCATGTAATTCGAAGTGATATCTTAGACTGTTTATTACTTTAATATATTTATTTTCGAACAACTCCCTTTCTCGTGGGCCATTCAATTTGAATTTTGGTTAACAGGTATATTATCAGGTCTCCTATATATATTCAAATTTTCATTCGAATCACTACAATATTTCATAAAAATATTGTGTTTTCAAAAGTTTCTTTACATTTTTTTTCAAAGAAAAATTAGACGCACGGTGCCCATCTACGAACTCATCCAAGCCATTAACACAATCAATGTAATTCCTAAATTTGGTCCAAATCGGACCGACCTTGGATATGGGTTCTAAAGACCCAAATTCGCGCTCATTTGAAGAAATTTTCCAAAAGTCTTACCATCGATACCTCTCTATTAGTGAATTTTCTTAATGAAAATTCACTAATAAACAACTCAAAGCTCAAAGCGTCGCTTGGGGAAAGTTTGCACTTTTTAATTTTGCTGTAACATTCGATTGCCACGATCAAATCAAACTGTTAAAAGCGTTTGCACACACGATTCTTTCACTATTAGCCCATTTTTTCCATAGAACATCAGGTAATTCATAAAAAAATTTATACATATTGTTGAATAGAACATGAAAATTGTCAACAAGCTCTCGTTTAAAAAAAATATTTTCGAACTTCAACTAAAAACATGTTAAAATAGGACCGCAAGCTACACAATCGTGTTTGACTTTTCCGTTTATTTATTGAATTTTATATATAGAGTGGCGCATTGAAAACGAAACAGACCGATTTGCGTCCAGAGAAATTTTTTTTTAGAAACGCTGAAACACGTCAATTTTATTATTGAGGGTGACATGTTTTGACATAATACTCAACTTTTTCACATCAACCCCTTAAGGATGGTGATAACAACCCTTATATTTTAAATAGGGAATATGGGCCGAGTGTTACATCATTTGAGAGCTATTCCTTTTCTGAATTCAGAACACTAATTTTTTTCGAAGTTTTATTAACTGGTTTAAAAATTATTCACAGTTGGAGTTGCAAGAAGGTATTTCATTCATTGTGATGAAATGTACTAATTAGTCCATTTTTCGTTAAAAAAAAACTAAGAAACATAACCAAATGTTTAAAAATGTTTATTCAGTTAAGTAAGTGTTCAAATTGTTGACCACCACCTTCCATACAAAAGTACAAATTTTGTTCAAAACGAGCTCTGACATTCTGGAGCATTTGTGGAGTTATTAGACGGCATTCTTCAACAATGCGTTGTCGTAATTCTTCCAGAGACTTCGGTTCTGTTGCGAAAATTCTACTCTTTAAATGGCCCCATAGAAAAGAAGTCTAACGGAGTTAAATCCGGTGATCTAGGGGGCCACTCAATAGCACCTCTATGCCCAATCCATTGCTCTGGAAACTCTATGTTCAAAAACTCCTTAACACGTTGTGAAAAATGCGGAGGAGCTCCATCTTAATGAAACACTAATTGATTTTCTTGATAGCGATCATCATTTTCAACAATGTGAATTAGTAGAGGGTAAACGATGTGTTCTAGTATCTCCAAATACGTTTCGCCACTCAAATTTCCATCAAGAAAACTTGGTCCGATTAAACGGTTTCCAAAAATGCCAGCCCAGACATTAAATTTTTGTAGAGTTTGAGTGTAAACTTCGTGAACATTTTTCAAATTATTATCTGCCCAATAACCACAATTATGACGATTGACTTTAGAGTTTAATAAAAACGTACACTCGTCTGAAAAACAGATATTGAACAGAAAGCTTCCGTAATCAGCTATTCGTGCAGTTATAACTTCACCAAACTCCAGCCGCCGATCAAAATCATCTTCATTCTTTGTTGTACAAGATGAATTTTATACGGGTGAAATTTATGATGCTTCAATATTCGCTGAATAGTTCTTCTTTTGATGTTTGAAACAGTGGCCAATTTTCTCGTGCTCAAAGTTGGGTCTGCAGCAATTTGTCCTAAAACTTCAATCTCAGTAGTCTCATTTCTAATCGGAAATTCACGTCCAGGATCCCGCTTTTTGTTGGCTACTAAACCACTTTGTCGAAACTTTGCAACTAACTCCAAAATGTATTTTCTGTTAACATGTCGGCTCGGATTTCGTTCATTAAGCAAATTTGGGTTACGGTTGGCACAGTCATCGTTTTTGAAAATAATAGTAATTATTTCAACTCTTTCTTCTACAGAATACACCATTGTGAAATTAATTTTCGGTACTATCAAGTATCAAACCGACCGTTAAACTGAAATAATGAACCGCATTTCTCTCATTCCGATAAGAAATGTTCTGATAGTCAATTTTTTGTTTACAAACCAACAAAACATTGACTATCAGCACATTTCTTATTGGAATGAGTGAAATGCGTTTTTGCATCTTCAACTGTAAATAATTTTTAAACAAGTTGATAAAACTTCCAAAAAAATTAGCGGGCTGAATTCAGAAAAGAAAGAGCTTTTAAATGATGTAACACTCGACCCATGTTCCCTATTTAAAATATTAAATTTGACGTGTTTCAGCGTTTCTTAAAAAAATCATCTGAACGCAAATCGGTTTGTTTCGTTTTCAATGTATATATATATATATATATATATATATATATATATATATATATATATATATATATATATATATAGGGCCCGGCATAAGTCAGTTAACCGATACTGAACAAAAAGAAAAGAACATGGTTTATTGTATTTTTGTTTAGATACAAAAATAATGACTGTGTAAATGTTACATTTTGAGTTCACACTGCCGACCACGTTCCTCAATGCACATATGGGACCGCTTATTTATGGTAAAGCAGGTTTTCTCAAAGTATTGTGGAAGCGCGTGGAAAGCGTTAAATCCTTTGAATTTTTGTTTTCACGTAATGAGGTGGCAAACACTTCATTTTTGAGTACTCCCCACAGGAAAAAAAATCGCACGGCGTTAAGGTTGGTGATCGTGCTGGCCACTCGATTCTTCCTCTTGTCCCTATCCACTTGTTAAACTCTGCATTCAGATATTCACGACCAGGGTCGTCTTCCGTTAGCACATGTATGAAACGTGGACGATAACACTAATAATTCAGTTTCTTCCACATGCGACGTACACTGCGGTACGATATGCCGAACTGAAGCGAGCACGAACTGCAGAATTGGTTGTGTGTCTCCACAAACGTTTCGGCCACGCGTTGCATATTTTTTTCTATCACTAATGGAATACCCTATATATTATTAGCTTTCTGAATTACACGTTCAATTTAAGGGCCACCTTACCGTTTCGGATTTATTCGCCATTTTGTAGAAAAAATTCCGATTGGAGCGCTTTAGAAAAATTCCGATATCTTTAAAGACCTGCAAGATAGAAACATGCGGTTTTCACTATCCCATAGAGCATAAAAATTCCTAAATACTGCTATAAACGCAATACGATTTTAAGATAACTGTTATTTATAGCATACATTTGAATTTGAAAATTTTCAATCAGAGAGCACTTGATTTTTTTTAACGGAACGGTACCCATATGCCCCCAGCATCTGATTTAGCGTTAAATTGCCTATCTTTTAGGTATATATTACCCTATACCTATCGCTTATAGTTTTCTCAGGAAATTGATTTGAAAATAGTAATTGTTAGCGGGGCGATGTCATTTTGTTTGTACGTAACAAAAAATTCAGTAGAAACAAAAATATTTCATGTTCAAGTTGAAAATTATAATAAAGAAATATTGTTACTCTGTTTGAAAATTATGTATTTAAAATATTTTTAAAAAAATTTAAAAAAAATTCTAAGGATAACAACAGTGATATTATTACGTTACACATCTTATAAATCCTCGAAGTATTAGTACAACATGAGTACAAAACAACTCACACCTCTAAAACTAGTAACTGCTCAAAATGTTGTCCATTAACACTCATATATTTTAATATTCGTGTCGTAATGCCGCTAGTGGTTGCTGACAGAATCTCATTCCTATCTAACTCTTCAAACGCCCTTCTTACTCTGATCTCTAATTATTCGCGTGAATTGACGGGCGTTTCATATACTTTGGTTTTTAGCTTTCCCCAAAGATGGAAATCAAGCAGGGTAAGATCTAGACTTCTTGCGGGCCATATCCAGGGACCGCAACTATTGTTCTTAATATTTCCATGTAAGATTAGAAGTTAAGGTTCCATCATAAATATGATAATAAAAGTTATTAACTTTCAATAAACAAAACACATTGAAACTAAATTTTACTTGAAATCCCCTTTCCGTAATAGCGTGAGGGTTTTGATTTGCCCAAACATGACTGTTATGTCTATTGAAAACTCCTTCCTGAGATAATTTTGTTTCATCAGCCCATGTATTTTTTTTTTATTATCATCTCCTTGAATATGAATTAACACCGTTTCACAAAACTGCATCCTTTTACTAGCATGATCTGGATGCAGAGATTGCAATAAAGTAAACTTATAGTTGTGCCTTTTGTGCTTCCACGATATTCTTTCTACAGAGGAGTTATTTCGTTCGGTTCATCTCTAGTCACTGGATTGGGATTAACTTTGGGTGCTTTAAAAGTAACAAATTCTAGGAAATTTGACTCAATCCTTCTAAACTTATTTTCACTCATGGGTGGCAGATTGGGATTTAACTCATTAAACCTTCTGCATGTTCTACTAATAATTCGGTTACATTCTCCATGGACGTAAAATAAATTTACATAATCTGCATTGGAATAATGATTTTTCATGTTAACTGTGAACATTGAAGTACATTGACATTTATCAAATAATTTAGAATGACAAGCATGTAAAATAAATTGTTCATCATGGCACACTTACCTTAACGTTGACGTTCAACCACAGTATAAGGCAAAATTATGCTGTGTTATGTTTCTGAATGGCTCTAAATACCTCAAAAACTGTCCTTTTTAGCTATAGGAAATACCCAATATAGGTCGGAAAGTTATCAAAAAAGGAATCGGTTGGAACTGCAACTGCAAGTTACTGTATGTCCCTTTTAAAATAAGACACTCATTAAAGGCAGAAGTAGTCAAAGGTTGGCGCTACCCCGCTGAACAATAATATTTTCAAATCAATTTTCAAAGCAAACTGTATGAGATGGGTATGGGGTAATGTTGTATACTTAGAAGATAGGGAATTTAACGCTAAATTATATGCTGGAGACATTTGGGTACCATTCCATTAAAAAAATCAAGTTATCTCTGATTGAAATTTTCAAATTCAAATGTATGTTATAAATAACAGTTATCTCAAAATCATATTGTGTTGATAACAGTTTGGAGCATTTTTTACGCTCTATTGGATAGTGAAAACTGCATGTTTGTATCTTGCATGTGTTTAAAGATATCGGAATTTTTCTAAACCGCTCCAATCGTAATTTTTTCTACAAAATGGCGAATAAATCCGAAACGGTACGCATTAGCTCAAACATATTGTCATCCAGTGGCCCTTAAATTGAACGCGTAATTCAAAAAAATAATAATATACAGGGTGTTTCATTTAAAAAAACAAAGTTTATGTCGACTTCCTGTTTAACCGGAAGTGCAGGCTAATTGAAAATATCTTAGTTAGAAATATCGGTATCAAAAACGTAAGGATACCAATTTTCAGAATTTAAATAGATGTAGTTTTCCAGAAACGTCTAATAGGCCACTCACCGTGAAGCAGCCTGTATATATATATATATATATATATATATATATATATATATATATATATATATATATATATATATAATATGTATTTACAACTGAATTCGTAATAAAATGTAGTTTTTAAAACTCGACAAATAAACAGTGTTCCATTTAAAAAGTATATAAGTTTGATTGGGTTTACTTTTATAAAACACCCTGTATATTTACAGATAACTTCGTTAAGAGATGAATAAAATGTCCCCTACAATGCCTTTTTGGAACGACTTTCTAACTCTTCAAATAACGGAGAAAAGTATTGCACAAAAAATAAGGAAAACAATTAATTTCTGAAGCGAAAAATGCAATTATATATATATATATATATATATATATATATATATATATATATATATATATATATATATATATATAATATATATATATATATATATATATATATATATATATATATTTATATTTATATATACATATGTGTGTGTGTCCGGTAACTCAAAAAGTATTAACCGATTTTGATTAAACTCGGCAAAAATCTTTCTTTTATTAATAGCTTGGTAGCTTGGACGAGTTCGTTAGCCAGCCCTATCGGATAAGTTTTTTTCTTAATTTACTTTTTTCAAAAAACAAATATATCTTAAAAACTAACAAAACTATTTTAATAATATTTCAGTTGATATGTTGCCTTGATAAATACCTTCCTACGTACTAAAATTCAACTTTATAGATTTATAGAAAATTGAGTTATACACATTTGAAGCATATAATGAAAATTTGCTTTCATAATGCACTTGGTGTGTTCCAAAAATTTTTATAGTATAAATAGTATAGAAATTTTGGAGACAAAGTATACGAAAAACATAGATAAAAGTTAACGCTGTATATTAAAATTAGATTGAGGTTTTCTTTTCAAAGCTGTATCCTTAAAAAGTTACCCAAGAGCCAATACATGCTTTTATATTTGTGTGCGTAGGATGTTTTATATGTATATACTGCGTTTGTGTACGTAAAAAGACTATATGATGGCAAGGATCAGGGTATTAGAGAGAGTAAAAATTGTAGCGCATCTGCACTAGCTTTTTATAGAGTTCTGTATGAATGCAGAGGGCTTCTTAGGAACCCTTGTCACGTATATTACCGATACTTTGTTATTGTGGCTTCAACACAAACTAATATAATGCTTTTATCCTTGTCCTATATTTTCAAGGATTTGTACAATTTTCGCTATATAAAACGAATAAGCACAAATTTGTGAATAAACATATTACGATAAATAAATGTATTATCATGTTATTTATAGTACATATCGCTGTCGACAAACTTTCTCAATCATCGGATAAAACCTACCAACCTAAAATATTTTTAGAACTTTTAAACTCACTAGGAGGGCAAAGGTATGTAACTAATTTGTGTAGGAAAAACATTGTATATACGAAAACGGCAAACAAATTAAACTTAATTTCAACAAGATGGCAGGAATATGTTGAACAAGAGAATCCGCAAAAAATGGCAAATTTTTATGGAAAGAATTTCCTTATGTGGAAATGACATTTTTTTACAAGTTTTTTCAAGTAGGAGTGAACTTGAACCACTAGAACCCATTTCCAAAGTACATGTTTTACTTTTAACGTCGGCCTATTTCCGCGACTATGGTCAATTACCGACGAGCAGTTTCACATCCTGGAAATTTTTCTGAACCCCTGCCTCTGTGTAAGGAGGGTAGGGATTTAACGTGCCCAACATCGCATTAGCATGGAGCCGATGGCTATATGCCCCCTCCGAAGGACGAAAGGTACAGACATTCAACTTGCTCAAATACAATGTCACAACCTCTGTTGATGTCAATTGTACAGCATGTACTAAAAAAGTGAAAGGAAACCCTAGGAATCAAACCAAAGACCCTATGGTTCAGAGGCCACGTTCTTACCCCTGGACCACCGAGGCTCTCCAAAGTCAGTTAAAATTTGTATAGGTTTCCAGATATAATAATAATGATGATTATTATATATATATATATATATATATATATATATATATATATATATATATATATATATATATATATATATATATGTGCCTAACTGATTGACATAATAAACAGGATTATACAGTTTGCTGAATTTTGTGTTGTGATATGAAAATAAATAAAATGATGGACAATATTCAAAAATTATTTTGTTTGGTATTTTCGATTCATTTTATTTCCCAACCAGAATGGCAAATTCAATATATATGCTATCTTCAGATTCTGTTCTTTGGTCCTACAGATATCACATGCCCCTATTTCCTATTTAATAATTTGGGACTTGCAACTGTCACTCAAAGAGGGTTGGATGTAGGGGTGGAGTTTTTACGTTGCATGATGTGATTTTTTGTTCTAAAATTGACGTATCTAGAGATTTTGATATATATATATATATATATATATATATATATATATATATATATATATATATATATATATATATATATATATATATACAGGGTCTCCCAAGTTGAGTAGCCTATTAGATTATTTTCCAAACTATGCATATCTGAATGCTGAAAATTTGCACATGGGGGTTGCAGAAGATGCTCTATCTGAAAAAAATAATTTCCAAAATGGCGCACTTCCGGTTATACCAGAAGTAGGTGCTAACTTTGTTATTTTAAATAGAACACCCTGTATATTATTACATATTTAGAATGCTTATTTGATTTTAGGTGGACTTTTATTAACAAACCTTAGTCCTATCTTCAAATGTTATCGAAATATTTCAATTTTTTCGAAAATTCGTGCCACGAGAAGGCTTTTTTGATAAGGGTATTTTAGCTTTCTGGTGGGTGTGTTAGGATATTTTTTTAAACTGTGCATTGCAGGACAACAAAGGTGTGTTGCGACATTATTGAAACAATATTTCATATACAGGGTGTTTTGTGTAATGTATATGAATTCCGTAGCTTTCAAACTCAAAAAACTTGTTTATTTCAAATAGAACACCCTGTATTTTATTATTTTATCAAATGCTTCTGAAGACACTCTTTCAAACTGTATTAGCATTCCCTATACCTAAAAACGATGTTTCTTGAGTTATTGACATTTTTTAGAAAAAAGCACAGAATTCCGCAAAAAAAAAGTTAATTAATTAACTTATTCAATAGAACACCCTGTATTTTATTGTTTTATCAGATGCACTAGAAGTCACTATTTAAAACTGTATTAGCATTCCCTATACCTAGAAACCATTTTTTTTTGAGTTGTTAACAATTTAATAAAAAAAAGTACAGAATTCGGCCAATACAGTATTATGTTAATAATGTATGCATTTATGTATGTATTTATGTATGTATGTGAATGTCTGTCACACATAAAAGAAATTATATTATCATAGAAATTGTTCAAATTGTCCACCATTTGCATTAACACATCTTTTCAAGCGAGATAGAACTCCATCACTTGTTGCACGCTGTATTTCGAATGGATTAAGGTTGTCGAGACTATTTCGAACTCGGTTTTCAAGTTCTTCTCTTGAATTAACTGGAGTTGCATAAACGTCTGACTTGATCTTGCCCCACAAGTAAAAATCGAGCGGCGTCAGATCGGGTGACCGTGAAGGCCAAACATATCTTCCTCCGCGCCCTATCCACCTATCTTCGAACACTTCATTCATGTACACCTTGACATCTGCTGAATAATGCGCAAGGGCACCATCTAGTTGATACCAACAATTGATATGATGGTTGAGGGGTAGAGCATCTTCTGCAACCCCCATGTGCAAATTTTCAGCATTCAGATATGCATAGTTTGAAAAATAATCTAATAGGCTACTCAACTTGGGAGACCCTGTATATATATATATATATATATATATATATATATATATATATATATATATATATATATATATATATATATATATATAAACACACAGGGTGTCCATTATCCACGGTTAAATTAGCAAAGGTGTGCAGAATTTGAAGAGCAGTTTGATAACATAAACAAACTACTAATGCACCGCATAGTTTCTGGAATAATTTGAAAAAAACTGAAAATGATCGATTCTTTCATTCTTGAATATCTCTCTTATGATTAATGCTAAAAAAAAACAAGACCTCATTTTGTACGTGCTTTTTCATAAAATACAATATATTTAACAAAAAAATCCATGGCGTGCTTGCTTCAAAAGGAATAACACAAAGTTTAATTTTTTTAAATCGCAATCATAGTTGGCTGTGGCGTCTCTCAAAAGCTTATTTTTGATTTTGATATAAGGTTTGGTATAGTCATTAGCTTGAGATTTATTTAGCAAAAACTATTTATTATAAATTATTTGTAAAATTAGGTACCAAGCAGGCGGTGAGTACATCCCATCCGATGTAACAATCAACCAACTGTCTTAGTACAAGTTTGTGTCAAACATAGATTCGAACTTACGTAGATTTTTAGCATAATGTTTGTTTAAACAATAAGTTATACGAATTAAGACAAAAATTAAATGTTTTTCTGTCATTGTGCTAGTAACAGAGATATAGTTCCAACGATACATCGAAAAAGGCAGCCCAATAAAAGACTTTTTGCGAAACTGTAAATCAATCGTAAGGTTTCCAGTTCATTCACAAACTAAAAAATGAGAAATTAAAATTTAGACCGGAAAACGAAAAAAAATAGTTTTGGCATTCGTAAAGTATAAACTAGTACACCCACCAGAAAATTGCCCAACGAGTGCGGGGTTTCAAAAGAAAAGGCCCATTTGATTTTTAAACAGAATAGGTATCACCCCTAGAAATGTAAGTAGTATCGGTAATACATTATATTCAGGAGATTTGAGCCAACCAGTTCAGTCTGATGGATGGTTGGTGAAGGAAACAGCAAAATAATCGTTTCTTATATGGAACTCTTTTTAAAGATTAAACCAAATTCACTAATTACGAAATCTTCAATAGACACCATACTCTATATTGGGATCAAAGTAATCCTCATCTTACTGCAGAAAGGAGAGATCACTACGTAATTTCAGTTAACGTGTGATGCGGATTTATTGGTACCACAACCCTAGGACCATTTTTTTATGAGAAGAACCTGAACTCAAAACGATATTTGAGATTTCTACGAAGTGAATTGGAGGAAATGTTGGAAAATTTACCTCTGAGTACAATTCAGAACCCAGCATATTTACAGCACGATGGTGCCCCTGCACATAATTCAAGAAATGTGTCAGCATATCTAAAGGAACATTTTCCCAGCTGGATGTGGAGTACCTGTTTTGTGGCCGCCGAGATCTCCGGACCTGACACCTATCAATTTATTTTTATGGAGTGCATTAAAAATTTATCAGAAAAAACCTGAGAATGTTGAACAATTAAAAAAACCTTTCTCTACTCATTATTCGTCACCAGTCAATGAGAAAAATCCAGTGAGAAAGAGTTGGTATGTGCCAGAAATGTTTAGAAGTTGATGTTAGATACTTTGAACCTTTACTTAGATAAGTTTTGTTCAGATTTCATTTAGCTTTGTTTTTGTTTTTTCAGTATTTGAAATAACTTTTTATGTTGATGCAATAAGTTATTTAATTTGTTTGTTATAGTTATTGTAATAAAAACTTCTTCTACTCATAAAAATAATTCTTTAATAGATACAGGACTGGCATAATTGTTTTATCGAACTGTACGTATTTAGTTCACCACCTGGTTGGATATAATTTTGCAATTAATTTTTATAAATAAATAGCATTTGTTAAATAAATCTCAAACTAACAGGAATAATTATATCAACAATTATATCATTGGAATCAGAAAAAAAATACCCTTTTGAAAGACGACACAGCCATCTATAATTTTCAAAAAACATACCACTTTGTGTTGCCTCTTTCGAACCATACATGCCATAGCTTTTTCTGGCACTATTCTGCTGAAAAATACCTAAAAAATGAGGTATTGATCTCGGTTGTGCTATTAAATGTGACGAAGATATTCAAGAATGAAAAAATCAGTCATATTTAGTTTTTTCATATATATATATATATATATATATATATATATATATATATATATATATATATATATATATATATATATATATATATATATATATATATATATATATATATATATATATATATATATATATATATATATATATATTGTGACGAGGCCTTGGCTGGCAGACTGTTTGTCGGTGACCAGGCTTGACGGACCGATATACCGATCAAAGTACCTGGGTAACTATGTGAAGAAGGGTTCGGAAGCCTTTAGGTAATACAGGTTAAACTTAGTGACTTCCGAGTGAGCGGGCTTTAATCGCTGAATCGGCGTGTGATCCGATCACTTCATTTTTAAAGAAAGGTGTAGCAGATTTTGTAAGCTAAGTAGTAGATAAGAACTAGTCATGGTACTTAATTTACCCAACCCTATATTTCAGATTTGAAACTATTTACCATATATATATATATATATATATATATATATATATATATATATATATATATATATATATATATATATATATATATATATATATATATATATATATATACAGAACAATATTTACAAAATATGTACAAATAAAATATGCGGGTACTAACATCAATCGGCACGTGGCCCTTGCTAAAGCGGTAACGGTCGGTGCGTGACGAAGCATACGGAGTCGGTAAGGTGTATATGATACGGATGGTATTTCACTCAAGCGAGGATATGACAGGAGGGCAACACACATCGATAGACAACATCAGAATAATTTCTCAATCAAAGCCGGGTACAGCGGAGACGAAAAAGTGTGGGCTGGAGAGACGGGATGGCAGTTCCCGGCGGCCTATGCGGACTGGAAATCCTCTGCTTCTCCGCTAGTGCCAAACCGGGACACAAACATCTTGATTACTTTAGCGAGCTGTGAATCCTCAGCATCCTCACTTAAATAACACAAGAGCTTATACTGTGTTGGGCGGAAAGCCGGGAGCCTGACGAAGTGTGGAAATGAACGTCTCACTTGGAGTGACCCAGATAGGCTGTGAAACCTCAGCGTCCCTATCGGGATCAATCCAAGATGAACATATATCTCGATTATTTAAGTGAGCTGTGAATCCTCAGCATCCCCACAAAAATAATGCAAGACAATCTAACATACGGGAATTGTCTAGGAAAGACGGAAATAACTCGCTTACATAGATTTAGACTGAGAAACGGGATAATTTATAAATATGAAAATTCGCTACAAAATATGAATTCATTAAAACGGAAAATTTCTCACCTATAACAATATTTGCGGATACGGAAAGCGGACTTATTGCGGACTGATGGCGACACACTAAACTCGGCTTACTAGCTGAATTAACAATACTGCCTCTGCCCCGTGTTGCTTCTCCTTTTATATGAATTTCACAGCCGGCCAAAAATTCCGCGATGCTTGGAGTTTTATCACCTTATCACAACCAGATAAGATAATAAGTACGAAATACACGTTTAATTAAATATAAATCGCCTTAAAATAGTTCATGGTGAAAAATATTTTAGCGAATATTTATATAGTTTGTATTTAATTATCTTCTATTTACTTTTTACTTATTTATCGACTTAGTAATTATGCGTTTTATACCAAAGACCGATAGAAAATAATACTGCATCACAATATATATATATATATATATATATATATATATATATATATATATATATATATATATATATATTTATTTATTTATTTATTTATGTATACCTTTAGCCTCTCCCATTTTTTAAGATACTGACACCGAACCTAATACGAACGAATTCGTGAAAGTAAGGTCGATTATAATCTGCAAACATATACAGGATCTCCCGTTACAATAAATAGAGTTGAGTGTACTTCCAGTTAAATCTGAAGTATCCTTACAACGAAAAACATATCTTAATGCATTCTGCGTCATTACAATTGTTTTAAACTTATTTGCTTGGTTCAATACTTTATCTTAAAGCCTCTATATGTATGTACAGGTATATATATATATATATATATATATATATATATATATATATATATATATATATATATATATATATATATATATATATATATAAGCAGGGGTCCTATATCCTGTGCAGCATCCCGCATTTAGATCGCCATTTCCTTTTTTCCATTGCGTTGTCGGTCTTCCTCTTCATTGCCATCCATGTAGTGTATAACTCCAGAGCTCTCTTGTGTTTCTCTGAAAATTACGTTGTTACTTAACGTTTATAATAAAATTGGTATAAAAATTTAAAAAGAAAAATTTTCAATGCTAATATAATATTATATATATATATATATATATATATATATATATATATATATATATATATATATATATATATATATATATATATATATAAATTTTAGTTTGTTTCTATAAGGTATTGTGTAAATTGACTGTTGATCACCAAAGAGAAAATAAATTTAAATCATTGCGTATTGAATTCCAAAATACGTAATAAAGGTTCAGTTTCTGGAATGCGATTGTTTTTAATTGGAAAGCTTATATTTTCCGCTTGGCAACCGAAATATGTATACAGACAATATTGAATGATGTCTGCAGGTTCAATGCACACGTGTTCTTGTTCTTAAATACACCCACCAAGTGCATCCGCAAAATAAAATTGAGATTACAGTTTCCTATATTTCTTCTGAAACCCTTTGAAATATTCATTTAATTTCTTTAGACGTAGAATCAAACGGAATGCAGATCTGAATTTCAAATAGAGAATCTCTGGAATGTACTTTTTATTGATTTAAATATCATAAAGTAATAGAAACTCCATTCATGTGCTGACATACCTACCCAAAGGCACCTCCTCAAACATTGCCAAGCAGAAATGTCCTTTTGAAGTGAACAAACAGAGGCTGTGTATTTACAGGGACGTATTTAATCCAGAATCAAAGAGAAATGTGGACACAAATATTCCAAACAATCCAAGAGGATGTTTTTATTGTAAATTCCAACTTTTACATCGACCATGTTCAAGCTGTATTGCTAAAGGACGTTTGTTTATTGAATCAAAAATATTTTATGCAGCTTTCCTGCGTGGACATTTTTATTTTTCTGTTGTGTATTTTCATTTGTGAATTTTAAGTTAAACATGCCTTTTATGTTTTAATTCAAATAAATATTACTATCCCTAATCACTAATTGTTTAACTCTTGGTTAGGCGCGTCACTTGACCTAACGCGCTTAGGCGCGCGGATCCAGCAGACATCTGGGTAATAATCATATTGTTTGTCGTTGTTTTCTAAGAATTTATGATATAATCTATTTATATTAATTGATATAAACCAATTTTAGAGAAGGTTCTTGTAAAAAACGGGATATTATATACCATTATTTGTGATTACAGAATTATCAAGCCAATTTTCAATTAGGTGCCTCCGTTTTATTTACTAGAAGTCTAAATACACCTCTTGTTCTTCTTCTTCTGGAGCTCTTGCAAAACATTCCTGGCACGGTCTTTTCGTATGTAGACGCAAACACAAAAATTTCTTACACCTCTCCCACGAATATTGAGTCCTACACTTTTTTTTTTGTGGTGCTATAGCAAGTGCTGAAAATTTTTCTCTTGGTAGTTTCACTTGGTCCTGGTTGAACTTTTTCAGCGGGTTGGTCTGGTGTATAATTTTTGAGGAGAACTTGCAGTTTATACGGCAAAATTGTCATAACTGACCTGCTTTGTAACTGGCGAGTTACTAACCCCAAAGCTAGCTTTTTTAAGTAAACCCGTCTAGAAATATATTCCATATCA
This sequence comes from Tillus elongatus, assembly GCA_964006375.1. Lineage (NCBI taxonomy): Eukaryota > Metazoa > Arthropoda > Insecta > Coleoptera > Cleridae > Tillus > Tillus elongatus. The sequence continues at coordinate 183,128,650 of OZ023263.1, forward strand.
TTTCCCAAAAAAAAATTCGGGAGTTGATTCCGACTACATTCAGCTAAAGGTAGAAAATAACCATTGGCTACCTTCTTGTGGATCATGCTGTATTGTATGTACCGCACAATTTATCAACGACATCTTCACCCGAGCTGGTCTTGTTATAAAAGTCGATTACTTCTGGTTTCTTACCTTCTTCAGTCGACACCGCAGAACTAGCTGTATGAAAACTTGACATCAATACGACAGTCTTGTTTTTTTTTGGTACATATTACACCAATGTGTGTTGCTCTGTTTACCCAAAGAAAGTGTCGAAGTGGTTTCTCGTTTTGGAAACAACGAAAGCAGAAGGTATCTCTCGTCGCTTGTTTCTCACAGTTCCGACATCAGATAATTTTCTTTTCTCCAGCTCCTTGAAAAGGTTCAAACTTGTTAACCTATTATCGGCAGTTATATTTCTACCACTTCCAAAAATTTGCTCGGGCAAACTGAGTACAATATTTTCAGCTGAATTATTTTTCCTATTGGGTCTGGTTGCTCAGCGCAGTAAATCTCCATATTGTACGTGTAAAACAGTTTTGCATAACTTAGATAACAAATTTTGATAACATATTTACTGGGTTTTGATGGGATGTACTGTCTAAGTCCACAACGACAACACCACATTCTGTCCAAGATTATAGTGTGATTTGTAATTTTCCAGAAAATAACTACAAATTTCTCTCACTGGAGCTAATTTATCTGTCACTTTCCTGGCAAGCCTTGTCACTCTGTCATCAAACCGCACACATCTGATAAGAAATCTAAACTTTTTTCCCGACATTCTCGTTCTGAATATGTCTATGTCAAGACCATCAGTTGACAAAAAATCTGCAAGAGTTTGATGACCGCCCTGAAAAACTCCTGCCAGATACAAAAAACCTATGAATGCCTCTATTTCTATTTGATAAGTTTCTTTGCAGTCTCGTTCACGGTAAAATTTTTCTTTTATAATATTTTTATGCAGGTTTGTTTTTTCGACAAAATTCTGATATCAAAAAATAGGCGCCAACCGTCTAAAATATCCTTCGCGTTTTTCCCAGTTTTACTAACAACTTCTGGAAGCCTTACCAGAATACTATGCGGAGCTGTTTTAGCAACTCTCCAGGGAGTTTTTCTCCATTGGGTACCATCTCGACCTGTAACAATTGGAACGAGTCTTATCTATAATCCTCACACATATTATATGCGAAGAATTATTGAATGCTTATTTTAGTATTAGTATTTTTCAGTATAATAATTGTGAAAAGATCCGAGTACAATAATTATAGGCTTACGGATGATATAAATTGACATAAAAGAAGAAAAAGGGTCAAAAGAAATCAACAACTGGTTTCAACTTACTTATCACTTTCCTCTGTCCTATAAACTTTTCCTAATTCTCTTCCGTCGACTTCATGATCCGTATCCGAATTAGCTGACCTGGTTTCCAAATGGTCATACATCTCAGACTCCGATTGAGACTCCTCAGAGTCATCTTCAGGTTACTCAGATATAGAATTACCATCAAAATTATCTTCTTCAAAAAAACGAGTCGATTGAATTCCTTGATATCCTCGGGATTATTCAGGTTGTACATTTTTTAGACATTCTTGATAACAAAAATTGTATGATAAAAAATTGTTTATCCTGTAATATTTACTAACACTGAGAAACACAAAATCCAAGTGTGCGGTGGCAGAACGAAAACCAAACACACACTGACCATTAGCATTATTCGCACTGACTGGTAAAAGACTAACGAGACTGGGCGCGTAGGTCTGGCAGACCTATTCATGAACCGGCTCTGCTTAGTGATTCATTGCGGGGCCTCTACAGCCGGCACGAGGGTGCAGCTTTGAAATACGATTGTAAACAAACCGGTATAAGATCTCAGAAAGGTACAATCCAGTATCTTAAATAGTTTTTAAAATATAGGCGAAATAAAGACGCAGTAATCTGTTGGACCACCACGCGTCTAAGAGGGTTAAAGAAATATCTTTTTTTTGTGTTGAAGTTAATTGCTTCGGGTAAAGCAATAATATGGAATCTCAAAAGCTCTTACACACTAGATAGTTATTGGTGAATTTTCATTAAAGAATTCACTAAAAGAGAGGTAACGATGGTGAGATTTTAAGAAAAATATGAACGCTAATTACGGCCTAATAACTCATATCCAAGGTCTGTTTGAATCTTCATATATATATATATATATATATATATATATATATATATATATATATATATATATATATATATATATATATATATATATATATATATATATATATATATATATATATATATATATATATATATATATATATATATATATATATATATATATATATATATATCCGAACGATAATTCAAAAAATACTCAACTGATTTTACCGAATTTTGTCACATATCTTCATTTTGTAAATATTTTGGCAAGTTCGTAAATCAGCTATAACAAACATTTTTCTTCCAAAAAACATGGAAAAATATTTTCGAGTACGCTATATTTTGAAAGTATTAGAAATACTGGATTAAGACTTTTTATTTAGCTATAAATGTCAATAAACCTGTAGTGGGTTTTAAGTGAAACAAAATTTGATGTTTTTTCCAAACTAAGAATAATATTTAAAAGACATGAACTGAAAGGACTTAAGTGGTTGAAGTCGAATGCGTAACAATAACAGAGTCATTAGCTGATATGCGAAATTAATATATACTGCGGGCATAAATCATAATTTAACAATAACCAAACAATACAAATAACACGCGTAAAATATATTACCAGAACTAGCGATCGAGAAATCTCGGCAACTCTAATCCCGAAAACTGGTAATACTGATTGTCAACAATTACGACGTCAGAATGGCAGATGGCAGCTAATTAAGAATTGTGAAGTGCTTGTCTTTTAAGTGGGGGGTTCAATAAATTTCTAAATAACATTATATTTGTAGCTTGAGAAACGGCCTTAATTAAAGTTTATGACTGAAAATGTAGAATATAGTGAAACCATCAAGGTTTAGGAATGGCAGTAGAACTTTTAAGGAACCACCGTTTTTATATAGAACATATGACGTTTTTGCAAACCATGAGCTGATAATATTTTGTCACATATTTTGTTCAAAAACACTCATCGCGAGAATAGATATCCAAGAATAGGTTTTTTCAATTTCAGGCATCTTGGACTCCAAATAAAAACGTAGTTCAAACTAAAACGTAATATATGACATTCCTCAACTATCTCGTCAAAATGGCTGCTGAGGGTAGCGACTGTCGCAATCATTTGTAAATCAGCTGCTTTCTAGGAGATGACACACTAAAGATTTAATTTTTGCAAATGCAGTGGCATTATGTATTTTATTGTGTAGTAAGCATGTATGTATGTATCACATCGATAACTCAAAAAATAATGGGCCGATTTTGGTAAAATTTGGCACGTACCTTCCTTTTGTAAATGGCTTGGATAAGTTCGTTAGTCAGAAAAATCTGACAAGGTTTTCCGGGAAAATTTTGAGTTTTCATTCGAAAAAAAAATTTTTCTCAAAAAATAAAAAAGCTATGATAACCAAATATGTTAGGTAGGTTTGCGATATAAAAATAAAAATCCCGGTTGTAAAGTCCACAGTCGGGAAATTTGTGTGAAATGCAACATACATTTATGCTTATGAAAATATAAGAACTGTTTTATGCAATATCATATGAAATAAATCAAGTAAGTTTGTGTATTTCGATTTGTTTCAGCCTCCATTGGTACCTTTAACCACAATGTATTCAATTGAATACATCATAGAACTCAAAAACTTTTTACTCAAAAAAAAACCTGCACATGCTAAAAACATTACAAAAATTATATTCTTTCATATTATAAATTATTGGAATTTTCTTTGATGAAAAAATATAATTTCGTGACCGAAAGGGTTAAATCTGTTTCATTATTATCTATAATAAAATGGAGGAGTTTGAAAAAAGAGAATTTAACACAGATGGAAGACATTTTCGTATTTATTCACAACAAGTTCATATCTTCTTTGTAACTCATTTGGCATCTACGTTATTATCTGACGATATCGTCAAAGCGAAACTGGTAAAATAAAGACGAGGAGAAAATTGTTAAATCAAAGGATAAGCCTTTGCGGCTACACTGAGTATGAAATGGTTTTGCCAACTTATGCAAGCCACAATCAATGTAAGTTTATTCAAACTTTCCTAATAATTATACATGTCCTTTAGTTTATGGTGCTGTTTTTTCCAAAACATTTTTTATATTGAAAAATTCATTCCATAGTAAATAGGGATGTAGACACAACTTATTTCGCTTCATAAATATTTTTTTCTTCACTGTAACCGGGTTTCCTGTTTGGAAACATCATCAAGTAGCGTAACCGGTTACAAGGAAGAAAACAAACACTTCTGAAGCTATAGAAATGGTCTTTATATCTGCATTTAAGAACGAGAAATGTTCTCCCTTGAAAAAAGTACTTCACATAGTTATTCATTATTTTTGATGACTTTTTCAGGCTCTTTAATTTAATATCAGACAACTACTGACAACAATTTGTTAATTTTAATCAGGGTCCCTGCAATTAATTATGTGACGAGTAAGTAATCATCAGTTAATTGATAGTCCCAAAACTCGTTCCTCTTACCTTTGATTGTCTAACCGCATGAAACATCTGAGCCAGTTCAATCCTGTTTGTTTCCATTTGCATGTGCAGTCCATTCGGAAAGGTCAATGGTGAGGAAGGGCGTTACAATGAGCTCTGAACAGCAGTTACGAAAAGCCGACTATACGCCTTCTAACTGAATACCCAGACGGGTTACGGAAGATCTTCTGCCTTACACCTCAGAAAATGCCGTTTCCTTGATTTATGTTATCCATCTGATTTGAATTTTCCTTTGTAGCTACAGTGTAATAGCAAATTTGATAGAACATAAGGGACTTTGTTCAACACGAATGTATAAAACCACATACGTTCGTTTTTCCGACTTTGTTTACATATGCGGTGGGAGGATCCTATGTATAACGTAAGCGAATCGAAAAAAAAAGTTTGTCGTGAGGAATCGATTCATCTATTTTGTCTTTGTTCACCGAACATGTCTAAAGAGACGCTTTGCTCAACATATTGAGACTTTGGAATAGCTTTAATTTTCAGTTAAGATGACGACAGTAATAACACTGGTTTACAATAAAATTAATCGTCTCATCGAATAAAATTACCTTTTTCGTATTTAGATGTGCTAAATGCATATATGACAAAAAAAAAATTTCATCACGTCAGTATTTTAAAATATCGAACTCACTTCCGATAAGGGGATACTAGTAAAAATATATGTTTATATAGATATATATCTTCGCTTCTTAAAGCTTTGTTACCATATTTCCTTGTTCGAGAATTCAGTAGGAGCAAAACCTTATTTGTTATCTTTTATTATTATAATTGTGGAGACGCACCTGCATTTTAGATAAGAAATTCATGGTATCTATAGAGATTTTTGAGCCTTTTTTACATAGCTCTGCTGGAGACATGCCCACACCATTTGTATTTCTTATCAATTGGATGATATACAGGGTGGCGCACTGAAAACGAAACAGATTTGCGTCCAGATAAATTTTTTTAAGAAACGCTGAAACACGTAAATTTTAACATTGAGGGGGACATGTTTTGACATTCAACTCAACTTTGTCACATCAACCACTTAAGGGTGGTGATAACAACCCTTATATTTTAAATAGGAAACATGGGTTGAGTGTTACATCATTTGAAAGCTCTCTCTTTTCTGAATTCAGCATACTAATTTTTTTGGAAGTTTTATCAACTCGTTTAAAAATTATTCACAGTTGGAGTTGCAAGAACGTATTTAGTTCATTGTGATAAGAAATGCACTAATTAGTCAATTTTTCGTTAAAAAAAACTAAAAAGCAAAACCAAACGTTAAAAAATGTTTATTCAGTTAAGTAAGTGTTCAAATTGTGTACCACCAGCTTCCATACAAAAGTACAAATTTTGTTCAAAACGAGCTGTGACATTCTGGACTATTTGTGGAGTTATTAGACGGCATTCTTCAACAATACGTCGTCGTAATTCTTCCAGAGACTCTGGTTCTGTTGCGTAAATTCTACTCTTTAAATGGCCCCATAGAAAGAAGTCTAAAGGAGTTAAATCCGGTGATCTAGGGGACCCCTCAATAGTACCTCTACGCCCAATCCATTGTCCTGGATACTCTCTCTTCAAAAACTCCCTAACACCTTGTGAAAATGCGGAGGAGCTCCATCTTGTTGAAACACTAATTGATTTTCTCGATAGGGATCATCATTTTCAACAATGTGAATTAGTAGAGGGTAAACGATATCTTCTAGTAGCTCCAAATACGTTTCGCTACTCAAATTGCCATAGAAAAAATTGGTCCGATTAAACGGTCTCCAAAAATGCCAGTTCAGACATTCAATTTCTGTGGAGTTTGAGTGTGGATTTCTTGGATTATTATCTGCCCAATAACGACAATTATGACGTTTGACTGTAGAGTTTAGTAAAAACGTACACTCGTCTGAAAAATAGATATTGCAGTCATAACTTCACAAAACTCCAGCCGCCGATGAAAATCATCTTTATTTAGTTGTTGTACAAGATGAATTTTATACGGGTGAAATGTATGATGCTTCAATATTCGCTGAATAGTTCTTCTTTTGATGTTTGAAACAGTGGCCAATTTTCTCGTGCTCAAAGTTGGGTCTGCAGTAATTTGTCCTATAACTTCAATCTCAGTAGTCTCATTTCTAACCGAAAATTCAAGTTCGGGATCCCGTTTTTTTGTTGGCTACTGAACCACTTTCTCGAAACTTTGCAACTAACTCCAAAATGTATTTTCTGTTAAAATGTCTGTTTGGATGTCGTTCGTTAAACAAATTTGCGGTACCGTTGGCACAGTCATCGTTTTTGAAAAAAAGAGTATTTATTTCAACTCTTTCTTCTACAGAATACACCATTGTAACATTAATTTTCGGTAGTACTATCAAGTATCAAAACCACCGATACACTGAAATAATAAACCGCATTTCTCTCATTCCGATAAGAAATGTTCTGATAGTCAATTTTTTGTTTACAAACCAACAAAACATTGATTATCAGCACATTTATTATTGGAATGAGTGAAATGCGTTTTTGCATCTTCAACTGTGAGTATTTTTTTAACGAGTTGATAAAACTTCCAAAAAAAAAATTGTGTGCTGAATTCAAAAAAGAAAGGGCTTTCAAATGATGTAACACTTGACCGATGTTCCCTATTTAAAATATAAGGGATGTTATCACCACCCTTAGGGGTTGATGTGACAAAGTTGAGTTTTATGTCAAAACGTGTCCCCCGCAATATTAAAATTGACGTTTTTCAGCGTTTCTTAAAAAAAAATTCTGGACGCAAATTTTACGTTACCGCTTTTTTATTAGTCTTTTAAAACTAGTCCTTTCTTGTATAGGCAGCCATTTCATTTCTGAGGCAATTCAATAGTCATTTCTCCGCCAAATTAAGTGGTTCCCCATCGAGATGGCGACCCTGCCGTACATCTCCCAATGTTCTAGGAGGCTGGCTGCCATAGCGGTTTTACTTTATATGTATGTTCTCGCTCTAATTAATATATTGTACTGACGGGCTCTCATTAGATCGAAACCGGTCTGCGGATTTAATTATGGTGAGAATACATCTAGCCTTAAAAAGCTAAGAATTGAAATATTAATGTTGGGCTACGGCGACAGGAAATGTAGTTATGAAGAAGTGTGCATGCTTTTTCATGTACTAAATTTGAGTGGGCGACAAATTAGTGGAGGGTGTTTCCAGATTATTGAAAAAAAATTAATGAAAATGTCAAAGATAAAGCAAGAAGAGGAAGACCAAAAACGATTGAAGCTGGAAATCAATAATGGCAGTAAATGTAATGTTGTCCTTTAATGAAACTCCTCATCTGTCTTTAAATTGAGGAGCAACATTACACAATTTTTCACAACAAAAACTGTGGTAAATTTGCTACAACAAAAAATTCACCCATACAAAGTACCGCTATTACAAGAACTTGTAGATGGCATTTTTGAGGCGCGTGTTAATTTTTTTAATATTATGATGGCAAATTTAATGAGAATCCGGACTTTTGTAGAAAGGTTATTTTTTCAGATGAAGCTACGTTTACACTGAATGGATTTGTTAATAAACAAAAATATTGTTTTGTTTTGCAAAATCCGCAGGATGCTGGCGGATCAAACCCAGCGACCACAAAAAAATAATCTATGGCCGTTCTTTATTGAGGGAAATCTAACACCTGAAAAATGTTTAAATTTAATCAGCGAAGAAATTATACCCGGTGTGCTTGCAGTGCGCCTGGTTAATGAAGTTTGGTTTAAGCAAAACAGAGCTTCCAGTCATTTTGGGAGTCACGTGGGGCACTATTAAGATAACATCTTTCCAGAAAAGTAAATTGCGCGCTGGGGTGCTCCTGAATGGCCTGTCCGCTTTCCTAAATTGACGCCATGTGATTTTTTTCTTTGCAATCACTTAAACAATGTTGTCTACAAAGACAGGCCATTAAATTCGGAAGTCCTGAAAGCTCGAACTGTTGGCGAAACAAGACGGATTGTGCATTCCAGCTAAATTAATGTAATAATTTCCTTTTAAACGCGAGGTCAATTGTGTTGATATTAGTGGACAACATTTTGAATATTTAATTTGTTAATAACTATTATTACTGTTTTACTCTATTTTCTTTTTGTCAGTTTCTTTTAGAATTAAAGTTAATTCTTTCTCATTTTTTTTTCTCACTGAATCCGATTAAACTTATATAGTGTCGTATCAACAGAGAAGCCCTCTCCGAAAATGCAAAAAAAAACAGATCTTTACATTAAAAACAACTTATTTGTCAAAGCAACGAAGGAAAAATGTAATACCGCCGTTTTTTAGCAAAACATAGCAAAAATTTTTTGTTGAAACATTTTTTCTGGATAACGAATATCTCGGGGATTTAGAAAAAAATCTAGACAGCCAGGCAAGTTTCTTGGAAAGAATTTCATCCTATTTATTATTCTAAAACTTAAAAAACTGGGTTTTGATGGCGTAGATCAGGTTAGGTCCCTGTGAATTTTTTAGAAAATTCATCGAGGAATAAAAGCTTCGTGAAATCCTCATTTGACGCCATGTGGTTTCTTTCTTTGGGGTTAACTTAAAGATTATTGGTTATTGTATTGTACCATGGAGTAGATGGCCTTGAACGCTCGCTTAATTCGCCGCAAACTGTTTATAATTTCATACAAGTTGTTTGTTACCCCTATCCAGATATTGCTAAAAGTGTGGGATCACAAACCCCTAACAGGATATTGGTAAAAGTGTGGGATGACAATTCTGTAAATTCTGGCTTGGGTAAAAATGCTGTCTACAAGGACAGGCATTCAATCCTGGAAGACTTGAAAGCTGGATTTATTGACGAAACAAAAAGGTTATGCATTCTGTTATAAATTCCCTTAAAATGTGAGTTCAATTGTGTTAAAAATAATGGACAACATTTGAAACATTTGATTAGTTAATAATCATTATTGCTGTTTTATTTTATTTTTGTTATGTCGAGCTTCGTAAAAGAACGTCAGAGATCTGTGCCTATTACTGCCGAAATTTCTAGTAAACTGAAAATATATATTTCATAACTTGGAAAACCTATTCAATTCATTGATTGTTGTTGCCCTTACTTGGTGCAACTTGTCCATACTACATATTTGGAGACTACTTCTCTGGCTTCACTGTTGGTTTTCGTTGATGAAGGACGTAGCCAGCGCGTAAGCTAACTGGAGCAAGTGGCCCTTACGAATTCTGGATGTTCTAGGATGTTTTTCAACGTTTCTGTGACTTTAGTTTCGCTGCATGACAGAATTCTCAGATTAAAATTGAAGTAGTACGAAATCATGACAACTACAAACAAAGATCTGTTGCTATGTTATGATACGATGTTTTGATCAACATTTTTTTTATCAAAATGAAAATAAAAAATGAAACACAGATGACAGATGAGGCTTTCAAAATGTCTATGTAATGTATGTCAATATTTAACATAAAAGTAGAACTAGCATATAATAACTAGTATAACAGTTACAACAATAAAATAACTAAACAATAACAGTATAAAATCAGTCTCTATACAATGAAAATATTGTAATAAGATAATGAGTTGATGAGTATGTCGATATTTACTGGGACGACGTCCTTGCCAAGAGCGCAGAGAGCATATACAAGTACAGTATGATGCATAATAAATAATTATTTGTGAGCTTGTGAATTAAAAATTGTAAAAGATAAATTAGTTTTAGAATTTGAAATTTAATATTTAAGATACAAAATGGATTGTAAATAATGCGGTTTAATACAAATTATTTTTAAGTAGGTATGTGGTCGTTATTTTAAGGGAAGCAATGCTTCCTTGCTTCCATGGACCGCACGCCACTACACTACACACCTATTCAAGAACATTAACCAGGAGATTATGGGCTTAGACAAGAATACCAAAATAACAACAACAAAAAATTTACACTTTGTAGCTATGAAACGAGGCCAAATCGGACCTATGTGGTAATAAAGTCTGATTTTTGCGTGAGAAATCCGATCACGAGCAATGTAACATGTATCGAAACAAAAAACCCTGTATAGAATTTTTAATTTAATATATTTGTTTGTTTTTGTAGAAAGACAAAACGTCAGTTGCACTTAGAAATGTTATACAATGTCGTTGAACCTAATAATTCACAAAGTAAGTGGAAATATTAAGTTAATTAAGTGTTGCGTTTCATTATAAAGGGATGTTTTTCCGAGTGTGAAAAATGTAGAGCTAAAATCAGATTTAGCCGAAACCCAACACTGTACACTGTTCTTTATAATTTACTGTAAAATGTTCATTTTAATTGCGTTATGTAATTGCATAAATGTATGTAACGTTATAAATGTGTAAGCCCATAGGCTTCGTGATATAATGGATTGCAGAGAACTTTAATATTCGTCGTAATGAATCTTTTGTTTTGCATTTTATGTACTTCAGAATGAAGCAATTTTGTTGAAAATTTTTCCTGGACTATAGGCTCACGTTAAATCCAGTGCATTTGTTTTATATATGGTATATGCCTTTAATTTGACACGAATACATATCACACAAAGATGAATTTAAATGAAAAAGGCATAAATAAGTGCCAGCGATATATATATATATATATATATATATATATATATATATATATATATATATATATATATATATATATATATATATATATATATATATATATATATATATATATATATACATATATACATTGAAACCGACACTGGATATGGTTACTAGCGGTCCTAGTTCGCGTTTATTTCAAGAAATTTTTTTTAAATTCAGAAGTCGGAATCTCTCCATTATTGAATTTTTTCCAAGAAAATTCACTAAAAATTCTGGACGCAGCAAGTGCGTTATGGTAGTGAATTTTCATTAAAATGTTTTTAATAGCAAATGTGTTTTTTTTTCAGAAAGCAGGAATCAAATTTGGTTACCAGTATAATCTATATAGTAAAAACAATGTGCCATGTTTCATCAAAATAACTTTATTGTTTGAAAAAGTACAGAAATTTCCGAAAGTAAACTTAAAATGTAACCGAAAAAATCCGTTTCTTGGTCAACCTTATAGGTTAATAGCAAATTGAGCTTTTCAAATATGAAGCATTTAATCAAAAGTCGCTACCATAACGCACTTGCTGCGTCCAGAATTTCTTAACTTACAAACATGCATTATATTTCGATGGAAAATGCAAAAACATAAGGCGTTTTCCACACAAAAAAATATATTATTTGTATCACCAACGACTTATGGGCCACCCTGTGATGGTAGCAATAATTTTTTAAGGTGTAGCTCAAGACACCGTATAATTAATGTATACAATATTTTTTCATATCTTGTATAATAACGGATATATTGAGCTTTATTGATTTTTTACGTATATTCTACAAAAATTATATACCATTAAACGATAAATTCTATAGCTAAGGCTACTGCCAAGCATCAGAGAAAGGGTCTATTTGAAATGAATTTTCTGGAAATATTTTAGTAAAATGAAGGACGATGACGGTTGAAACTAAGACTTCAGGGTTTGTAAAACATTCTTCTTAAGACATTTTCTTTCCATAGCCCGTATTAGATTCAAGTTCTTTGCCTAAATGTTGCGAATTTTGACGTTTTCAATTGTCACTTTGACGTTTTGAGGAAAACCCCAATTTATTTTTCTTTAAATGCCCATAACTTTTTTGTCTTTTGACCTACAGAGCTAAATTTTGGTAGGCGCCTCACATATAATGACATAAATCAGCGTACCAAATTTGGTTGCCCTTACTTTGTTAATTCCGGAGATATAAATTTTTTTTGAAGGAAAACCCAAAATTTTCCAGGAAAACCTAGGCCGATGTTCCTGACTAACGAACTTATCCAAGCCATTTGCAAAGGGAAGGTATTCACCAAATTTGATCAAAATCGGCCCATTATTTTTTGAGTTATCGGTGTGATACATATATATATATATATATATATATATATATATATATATATATATATATATATATATATATATATATATATATATATATATATATATATATATATATATATATATATTTACATATATAAACATATAAAAATTGAAACTGACCCCGGATATGGGTTTTGGGGGGGCTAATTAGCGCTCATTTGAAGAAATTTTTTCAAAATTCAAAAGTCGGGATCTCCTCAATAGTGAATTTTTTTTAAGAAAATTCACTAAAAAGGAAAGTGTGAAAAGTTATGTCTTCTTTCGCCAATAATAGGCATGGATGCAAAATGATGTTTTGTATCCTCCTACTATATCGAAAAGCATAACTATTGGACAATTAATAGTCCCTTTATTAACCTTATTTTTAAAGGGGTAGACATTGATCCAATCCAATCCATAGCAGGTGGTAGTGGAATTTTCCTTTACGTAATAGTAAAGGATTTTTTCATGCCCGAGGAGGTACCACCCCATACATCAAGGGGCCCGTCAAGTCCCAACGGACGTCTCCGGTTCTTGTGTACGAGCTCCTTACTTCCTTTAGATTGCATGGAGGCGTGTGCGCATACGTCCGTAGCCATCTACGCTGCACCAGACTCCCCAATTTAGAAGCTGGAAGAAAAGACATACTATGGATAAAACTCTCTCTCAGGGCTGCAACTAAATTCATCTGTTGCATTTACCGGTCACCTTCTGATAATAACTTTGTCCAGCTATGACTACCTTTCTGAAAAAACCGACTATCTGATTTCTGAATATCCTTACTCTGAGGTCACTATTCTTGGTGACTTCAATTTCCATAATAAGGAATAGCTAGGATCTTCAAAAACCGATCTACAAGGGAGAGCAGCAGAGGCCTTTGCAGTCAGCAATTCGTTAGCCAATATGGTTCAGCAACCTACTTACTTTCCTCGTATCCCAACACACAGCTCAAATCCCTTGGATCTCCTTCTTACTACAAAACCTGAATGCTATAAGATATCAGTCACCGCCCCCCTTGGTCGCTCAGACCACGGCATGGTCACTGCTTCCTGCGCAATGCAACCCGAGGTCACACAGTCATCACACCCACGTATCGTTTGGCACTACAACTCCGCAAACTGGGACGAAATGCGGGATTACTTTTCCTCATTTCCATGGGCGTCTGTCTGCTTCTCTCATCCTGACCCCTCTGAAATCTCACAAAACGTCACCGAAATCATCCAAACTGGCCTGGAGTTATTTATTCCACGTACACAGAAAACCTCTTCAGCCACTCAAAAGTCCTGGTTCTTTAAATCCTGTGACAAAGCCAGACTTGAAAAGGTACAAGCTCACAAAACGCTTCTACACAATCCCAGTCAAGAAAACCGTCAAGCATTTAACGACGCAAGAAACCGCTATGTCCGCATTCTTTCTGAGGCAAAAAATTCGTTTAATAACCACATCAAAAACAAGTCCTATTAAGCTCCAACGGCGGCAAACCCTTCTGGACTGCTAAATCTATTGGTAATAATTTCTGCAAAAGCACGTTCCCACCTCTTGTCTCAGGGGATGAAATTGTTTCTACCGCCCTGGGCAAGGCTGAACTTTTTGCTTCGTTGTTCGCCAGCAATTCTACTCTCAACCCACCTCCAAATGTTCAACCACCAACAGTCCCCAATGTCGCGCATAAAATGACGGATATCATTTCCAAAACTAAAAAGGTACGAAAGATGCTCTCTTCTTTTAATACCAGGAAAGCCTCTGGCCTAGACGAGATCACAGCAATTGTTCTCAAAAAATGCGCACCAGAACTTGCTCCTGTCCTGACTCGTCTATTTCAGATATCTTTAGCTGACCCGGCCACGCCTTGCTGTGGCTAAAGTTTTTGTTATATTACATTATAGTAAACAATCTAAGAGGAACAATAAGAGAACATCAGTCACGGAGTCCACTATGCTTTTTCACACAGATGGTATTTGTAAAAAAATATGGTGATCTCCTTATTTGACTTTCTACTACTATAACCCTTTAGTACAATGAAATTATTTACGAACAAAGACGAAAATGTTTATGTTGGTATACAAATTCACTGGATTGCGATTTGAAGGGGAAGTACGTTGAACACAATTAATTAAAATGTTCTTACACTTGATATTAAGCAGAAATCAATAGGTACAAAATAAAAATTTATCAGATTTATTATTTCCATTTAATTTTATAACAAATATAAGTATATTACAGTATAATACAGTAAATAACATGTGACGCTTAAACTCATGAATGAGGTAGGCAAGGCAGACAGTCTTAAACTTTTAAACATTAATATCTATTTTTTTGAATTATAAATACTTTCAATTTCAATTTAATTTAACACCAATCGGTGCACAATGTTTTTGGTTAACCTGTCTTTAGCTAACACAAATAGACTCGACGGTTTCCCAACACGTGAACACGCAACATATAGTTGCCCATGAGAGAAACATAGATTTTCCAAATCTAAACCACAAATGGACATTGTTTGACCTTGAGATTTATTTATAGACATGGCGAAAGCTAAACGAATTGGAAACTGTAGCCTTTTGAAGGGTATGGTAGAATCTGATGGTATCATCGGAATACGTGGCAGCAGGACCACTTTTCCTTTAAACTTCCCAGCCAAAATGGTTGCTTCAAGAATGTTTCCGGTGCTCTTTTTGATGACCAAACGCGTACTTATTGATTACTTACTCAACCCAGTCGAAAGGTATCGACATCTGTTATAATCATTTGGAGTTAACAGATAATTGCGACTGTCAAATAATAACAGACAAATAATCAGCAATAAATTAAAATTGCGACTATAATTTGAGATTTAAACTATCCTATCTCTCAAGTTGGATCGAACTACACATGGTGTGCGAATTTTATTATAATCGGTTAAGTGGTTTAGGAGTCCATTGAGGACAAACATTGAATACAATGGCTCAGGTGGCGGAGTCAACAATGGCAATTTCACTTTACCATTAAGGCAGCATAATCCAGGCGTTTCTCCGGAAAACTTTAATGCACCACAATACTCGCAAACTACGTCCATTTGCCCAATGCAAACGCTAGGATGCAAGCTGTAATCATTGCTGCAATCGTATTGAAACGCTGCTCGATTCAAATCAGCACTTGATAAATATCTTGTTCTGCGTCGCAAATTATCTATTTGTTGACCTCTGTTGTTCGCTCGACGATTCTGCATTGCCAACCGAGCTGTTTCACGGGCTGCTTCACTTTGCTCTCGTGATTGAGAAGCACGAAGTCGAGCCATACTATCGCGGCGCTGTTCACGTGCAATTTCTTGTTCTTCTTCAGTCCTTTCATTTGCAGTATTTCGTATTCTTCTTGCATCACGGCTTTGTCGGGAAAGATTCGATCGTCTTGGTCGCGGCATTATTAATTAAACTTCACTTCACCTAAAAACTTAAATTTTCAACCATACCGAGTTTTATAGTTCACTTCACTGTTTATACGAATGGGCAATTGGGCAATAATATTAATTATTTATTTAATAGAAATAGTTTTATTATTGATTTCTTACAAATATCAAATTGTCATCCATACGTCATTACATAGCTGTCATTATACGTCAATTTTGTTATTCCAAGTCTGATTCTTTTTTGTTATACCACGTTTTATAGTGACTGACGTTACATGTCAAGTCACACGGGAATGATGTCGAACGGGATAAAAAGTATCCTATGTCCTTCTCCTGGCTCTAAACTACCTCCCTGCCAATTTTCAGCTAAATCGGTTCAGCCGTTCTTGAGTTATAAGTGAAGTAACTAACACGACTTTCTTTTATATATATATAGATAAAGGCATATTCCCTAGTAACTGGAAAACTGCTCGAGTACAACCCATCCCCAAGAAAGGATCCAAAGCGCTTCCTAGCAACTACAGGCCTATTTCTCTCCTTTCAGCCGTCTCTAAAGTGATGGAAAAGTATATAAGCACCGAATTACTAAAATTTCTGGAAAAACACAGTCTAATCCACGACAAGCAGTCCCAAGCAACATTTAAAGTCAAATTGACGTAAAATCGCCCTACCAATAGGTCGGCGACCAAATCACCACAGGTCATTTTCAAGTAAAATTTAAGTGTATATTACCAATGTGGGGAATAAAGTCAAAGTAATATGGAAGTCGATAATAGGTCCAGCAAGGCGTTTCGACCAAGGCGTTTTAGTTATATTTAGGGCATTTTCATTCAACATTGGGCCAATGGACGTAATATATTGGTAAATATGTGCTACGCTTTACTTGAATCTGACATCTAGGCGCCGAGTGCCGTCACGTTCTTAACAACGAACTACGCATACGCCTGTGACATTATTCGGTTCTGTAGGATCTGTGGTTATGTATGTATAAACAAACAGTAGAGTAGTAAAGATATTGTCCATCTTTGTTAAAATATGACATCTTGAATGATCAAAGAACTTACTTCAAATATTTGCAATAATGATAAAGGTGATTCGCACTGTATAAAGAAAAAAACCACTGCGGTTATGTTTTTTTCTGTTAACATGATGATGATACTTCGATAAAATTCGAGCGCCCTTGTAAAAGATAAAATTAGTAAAAATAAAAAATTATTCAAAATTCTTGAAATTCTGATTTTGGAGGATTGGTGATGTAAACAACACAAAACTATCTTGTCGTCATGGTATACAATCATTATTTACGGTTTTTTTCGAACTAAAATTTGATTACACTATATTCAACAAAATATTATTTTTCATTTTCCAATACAATCAAGATGGATACTGCAAAATTAATTTAATATGGCTGCCCTTCTAACATTATTGACCTGAAAGTTAATTTTGCCCTATTTTTTTACCTATAAGTCGCAATTCCTAATGACAGGGCAAACTAACCAAACTTTTAAGGCATTTTGTCCTATTATGGGAATTTCAACTATATGGTAAACGAATTTTGTTTGAATTTATTAGAAATAAAACATTTTCGTGTATAGAAATATATATTACTTATATCCGTGCACAGCGGAGAGACATATAGGAATGATTATACAGCGTTTTTGGTCTTTGATTCCATAATATATAAAAATTAATAGAAAATAGAAACAAAATAAAATAAGTAAATAAACATAAACATGACAGCTGACCGTGTTGCCAATACTTCACTCCATTTGGCATGAAAAGGGATGTATTATATTGAAGAGGGAAACGGGCTGATTTGATACCAGAATAGAATTGAAATTCAGTTTTACTTTCATATACCTAGTAGTAGTGGCCGATAAAGTTGTCACACTTTTTTTAAAATTGAAAAATAAATCTTCATTTGATGTAAGCCACTTTGAATGATCAGCATCTATCACTATTTTTCTGTGAGCATTCTTTACTACTCTATAATAGTTTGTAGTATGTCTGTAAACTTTTATTGCTTTCAAATGGGGCATTGTAACACTATATTTGTTACTGGTGCACGCACATTAACAACAAGAATAAAATTTTATTGATGAAGTTTATCAACTGACACAACTTTAAGATTCACAAATGTATTTCACTGCTGTACACTTTGAACTTTGAGGACAATTTTTATTTCAAGTCAGATTTTATGGGTATTTTCAACTTGAAGGTAGGAAATTTGACTTGGAAGACCATTTCTGCAGTAATTATGACTTTATAGCCGATCAGAAAGCCATTTTAGGTTAGCTCAGTGCCCAAAATATTTCCTGTGCTGTATTGCAATGAAATTGGTAATATATATGTAAGCTGGACTTCATAAGAAGACCTCCAATTTACTATACCACAGAGACATATTTCAGGTTAATATTAGGTAATAAATTACCTTAAAGTAGGTATTTCAGGTATCTGGACTTGGTAGTCGATTTTCAGTCCAATTTAGGGCACACTTCGACCTAAAAATTACCAACTCTGGAATTGAAACACAAAAGTATATTCAAATATATCTTATGAGTAAAATTAAACCAATTTTTTCCCAATTTTGTTCCTTGTAAGTTACTGACTTTGGAGTAATTTTAATAGTCAGAAATATGCTAATTCGGAGCCGCATTTCCAAATTTGTAGTCATTATGACAATCAAGGCAACATTTTAGTTAATTATTACTAAATTACAACTTGGTTAGGTTATTTGGACTCAAGTGCTGGTTAACATACCTTAATTTGTTGCTTGGGGTATGGATTCCGTCAGCGCAGATCGACTGCCGACCTCCTTTCCTTTGTCACCCATTCTTGGAACAAGTCTATGGAACTACACGGTGAATACCAGATTGTCGCTCTAGACATATCCAAAGCATTCGACCAGGTCTGGCACGCAGCGCTGCTTAATAAACTTCCGGCCTATGGCCTACCACCAAAACAATGTACCTGGACAGCAAATTTTCTCTCCAACAGGAGCATTTCTGTTGTTGTGGATGGCCATTCCTCTAAACTGTTCCAATCAATGCAGGAGTTCCTCAAGGTTCAGCTTTAGCCCCTACTTTGTTTCTTCTCCACATCAATGACCTTCTCTCTAGCACATCCAACCCACTTCACAGTTACGCGGACGACAGCACCCTCCACTCAAATATACAATATTCTAAGCCTGTCTCCTTAGCCCAATTAGATGATGATCGCAGACTCATGGAGGGTTCTGTCTCCGGGGATCTCCAAAAAATATTAGACTGGGGAAGTAGAAATCTTGTCCAATTCAACCCCACCAAAACTAAGTCTTGCTTTCTTTTTCACAAGAGATGCACCAGCCCTAGACCCATCACAATGCACAACCAAGTTATTCAAAGTTATGAGTCCTTTTCTCTTGTTGGCATTTCTGTGGATCGAAATATTAATTGGCACCAACATGTCACATCAATTGCAGAAGCGGCTGCTAAGAAATTAGGTTTCCTCTTCCGGGCTCGCAAATACTTTTCACCAGCTAATCTCTATACCTTATATACTTCACAAATAAGGCCAAACCTCGAATACTGCTCCCACATCTGGGGTGCATCTGCCGCTTCTAGACTCGCTATCCTGGACGCCATTCAAAAGAGAGCTATACGTCTCATCGGTGACCCTACTCTCACCCAAAGGCTGCCATCCCTTGCCCACCGACGTGCCGTTGGTGACCTCTCTCTATTTTATAGATATCTGCACGGGCACTGCTCAGGGGAGCTTTCCTCCATAGTTCCCCCACATGCTGCCCCCAACAGATCTACTAGGGGAACAGAGCAAATGCACCCTTTTACTGTCCAGGTCACCAGACATAGAACTTCTTGTTATGCCCGCTCTTTTGTCCCGAGGACTTCCAATTTGTGGAATTCCTTGCCGGCACATGTTTTTCCTTCTCCTCCGAACCTCCAAACCTTCAAGTCCAGAATTAACAAGTTGCCTCTTTCCTCCCTGTCAACACCCACGGTACGATAGTATTTATGGTGTAAGCCCTCGTGGTGTGTTGTTGAAATTAAAAGAAATATATTCATATAATTTGACACAAATACATATCACACAAAGATTAAGTAGTAAATATTTCAAGCTATATTTTCTGTTTATGTATATAAAGTCTATGACAAGAATTTAAATGAAAAAAGCATAAATCAGTGCCAGCGATATATATATATATATATATATATATATATATATATATATATATATATATATATATATATATATATATATATATATATATATATATATACATATACATATATATATATATATATATATATATATATATATATATATATATATATATATATATATGATTTTTTGAGTTGTTGGTGTGATACACAGACACACACACACACACACACACACAAATATATATATATATATATATATATATATATATATATATATATATATATATATATATATATAAAATTACAAAGTTATTTTAATGAAATTTGGTGTATATATTTCGCTAGGAAAGATCTTACCACATACGGAAATTAAGCTTTCTAAGTTGATAGAAAACTGAGTTATTCAAATTTGAAGCATTTAATAAAAATTCACTACCATAACGCACGTGCTTATTACTTTTTATAGTTTTAAGTTCGAAATCTAAATTTAGGTATATAATACAAAGCGGCGAAACAAATTTAATTCCACAAATTGGTATAACATTGTGAGATGTATGGCAGGGTAGCATCTCGGTGCGAAACCAGTTAGTATGTTGTCACGGCAGCTCTAACAAACACAAAATCTTATAAACAGAGACTGTATAACTAACCAACAATTTTGTAAATTGTCAGCCCTGGCCCTTTCGTCGCTAATACCGAGACAATATATGTAAGGCTAGGTGTACTCTCACCATAATTGGAAACGCAGACCGGTTTCTCTATCATTAGAGTTCCTCAGTGCGCTATACTAATTACCGCAAGAATACACCTAATTCGACTAAGAGAAGAAGTTATGCTGCCTCTGGCTGCAGTGCTCTAAGCTAATAAAATTTGTTTTCAACAAGATGGAGCTCACAATCATTTTGGGACACGTGTGGTAATATCTGGATCAAGCTTTCCCAGAAAAGTGAATCGGGCATGGTGATGCTCTTAAATCCTGCTCGCTCTCCTGATTTGCAGCCATGTGACTTTTTTGAGGTACCTTAAAGAACTTGGTCTACAAAGATGGCCTATTAAATCTGGGAGACCTGAAAGCTAGAATTATTGGCGAAAGAAGACATAACTTTTTACACTTTTCTTTTTTAGTGAATGTTCTTGAAAAAAATTCACAAATGGAGAGATTCAGACTTTTGAATTTAAAAAAAAATTCCTGAAATGAACGCGAACTAGGACCGCTAGAAACCATATCCAGTGTCAGTTTCAATATATATATATATATATATATATATATATATATATATATATATATATATATATATATATATATATATATATATATATATATATATATATAGAAACGAACTAGGACCGCTAGAAACCATATCCAGTGTTAGTTTCAATATATATACTGGATATGGTTTCTAGCGGTCCTAGTTCGCGTTCATTTGAGGATTTTTTTTTAAATTCAAAAGTCTGAATCTCTCCATTTGTGAATTTTTTTCAAGAACATTCACTAAAAAAGAAAAGTGTAAAAAGTTATGTCTTCTTTCGCCAATAATTCTAGCTTTCAGGTCTCCCAGATTTAATAGGCTATCTTTGTAGACCAAGTTCTTTAAGGTACCTCAAAAAAGTCACATGGCTGCAAATCAGGAGAGCGAGCAGGATTTAAGAGCATCACCATGCCCGATTCACTTTTCTGGGAAAGCTTGATCCAGATATTACCACACGTGTCCCAAAATGATTGTGAGCTCCATCTTGTTGAAAACAAATTTTATTAGCTTAGAGCACTGCAGCCAGAGGCAGCATAACTTCTTCTCTTAGTCGAATTAGGTGTATTCTTGCGGTAATTAGTATAGCGCACTGAGGAACTCTAATGATAGAGAAACCGGTCTGCGTTTCCAATTATGGTGAGAGTACACCTAGCCTTACATATATTGTCTCGGTATTAGCGACGAAAGGGCCAGGGCTGACAATTTACAAAATTGTTGGTTAGTTATACAGTCTCTGTTTATAAGATTTTGTGTTTGTTAGAGCTGCCGTGACAACATACTAACTGGTTTCGCACCGAGATGCTACCCTGCCATACATCTCACAATGTTATACCAATTTGTGGAATTAAATTTGTTTCGCCGCTTTGTATTATATACCTAAATTTAGATTTCGAACTTAAAACTATAAAAAGTAATAAGCACGTGCGTTATTGTAGTGAATTTTTATTAAATGCTTCAAATTTGAATAACTCAGTTTTCTATCAACTTAGAAAGCTTAATTTCCGTATCTAGTAAGGTCTTTCCTAGCAAAATATACACACCAAATTTCATTAAAATAACTTTGTAATTTTTGGAGAAAAAAATTTTTTCAAAAGAAAATTTAAAAATCGAATAACTCTATTTCATATAAATTTAGAAAGTTTAATTTTGGTAGTTAGTAAGGTCTCTCTCAAGGCAACAAATGCAGTAAATTTCATTACAATAGCTTTGTTATGTTTGGAAAAAAAATTTTTTTTTGAAAGAACACTCAAAATTTTTTCGGAAAACCCCGTCCTATTTTCCTGGCTAACAAACTCATCCAAGCCATTAATAAAAGAAAGGCACTTGCCAAGTTCCATTGAAATCGGTTTTTTTCTTGAGTTATCAGACGGATACATATATATAGATATATATATATATATATATATATATATATATATATATATATATATATATATATATATATATATATATATATATATATATATATATATAAATATATATATAAAAATTCTGGGAAAGCCGTCAGTTGCAAAATAAAACTCAACATGGTAAGAAAAAAAGTTTACAATTTACATGGGAAAAATATAAAAGTTTAAAATACTTACATATAACGTGAGTTCTACTAAACTAATTATTAAATAACAAACATAAAAAACCTTTTTATAAATTTGACTGATGTCGAAAAGTGCCAAACTGACATATAAAGCTAACTATTATCTAGTTGAATTTGTTTTTTGTTTTTGTCTAGGAAATATAAATAGGGGTAGTGATTTCTAAAATTATTATCTTTCTTTAAGTTTATGAAATTGTCGTTAAAAGTAATTGCGAATTCTTCTAAACACATTCTTTTATTACTTAAGGTTTCACAGTATAAAATAGAAACATTACTAAAATTTATATTGTGGCCAGTGTCGAGATTATGTTCTGACAGAGCGCAAGTTCTTTTTTGTAAACGTATGTCACTTTTGTGCTGTGTTAACCTATCTTTAAGGACTCTAAATTTTAGTAATGTTTCTATTTTACACTGTGAAACCTTAAGTAATAAAAGAATGTGTTTAGAAGAATTTGAAATTACTTTTAACGACAATTTAATAAACTTAAAGAAAGATAATAATTTTAGAAATCACTACCCCTATTTATATTTCCTAGACAAAAACAAAAAACAAATTCAATTAGATAATAGTTGGCTTTATATGTCAGTTTGGCACTTTTCGAGTTCAGTCAAATTTATAAAAAGGCTTTTTTATGTTTGTTATTTAATAATTAGTTTAGTAGAACTCACGTTATATGTAAGTATTTTAAACTTTTATATTTTTCCCATGTAACTTGTAAACTTTTTTTCTTTCCATGTTATATCCTTGAGAATGAAATAAATTTTTTCGAAAGCTCGGCCTATAATAAAGAATTTTATTTTGCAACTGACGGCTTTCCCACATTTTTTGATAAATAACACTATTACCGTCATAAAAACTTGATATTATATATATATATATATATATATATATATATATATATATATATATATATATATATATATATATATATATATATATATATATATAAATTGAAACCGACCCCGGATATACGTTCTAGGGGTCCTAGTTCGCGCTCATTTGAAAAAAAATTTGCAAAGTCTCACCATCGTTAACTCTCTATTAGTGATTTTTTAAAATAAAAATTCACTAAAAAATATTTGATGACACTAGATGTTACAGGCGAGCCTAAGACCAAGTATTTTTGTGGCCAATTTTTTGCAAAATTGTTTGGCCACTTTTCTCAAAAGAAAATATCCTGTTTAATTTTCTTAAAAAAAAATTGTTTCCAGTTTTTGTGTGAAAAAATATTTAGGGTAGGTTTGATTTAACATTTTAGCGATATTTCTGGAAATTATTATTTTAATGAGTTTTGGTACAAAACTATTTTTCAGAATCTTGTAAAAAATGTTTTTAAGTAATTTTTGTAGAAATAATATCTTTTAGCGTATCTTCGTCTTGTTTCTTTAAAATTTTCGTAAAAAAAAATTTTGCGACTTTTCATGTAGTAAAAAAACTTTTTCAGCGAATTTCCGTCACGAAAATTTGCTACCAAATTATTTTACACGAAACAAAATATCTATTTTTCGTGGAAAAACTCTTAACGAATTTTGACAGAGTTTTAGCGAATTTTCGTTAAAAAACGTTGTAAAGTTCAATGATGCATTTGCTACGTCTAGACTTTTGTATATAACTTTTGCATTTAATGTGTCATACTCAAAAATGAAGATTTACAATATTTAAAATTTTTAGCCAATTATTTTACTTACTATAAAATTTGAAGTTTGTTCTACGTCATTCTACGTCAAACTTGTTCTATCGTGCGATAAAATGCATTAGCTAAAATAAAAGTTATGTACAAGCAACATTATATTTTAGTCCTGTGCTTATAATTATAATTTAAGAGAATTCAGTTACATCCTATTTTGCCTGCTTATATTAAGCCAAACAACGTAGGTACTGTTAAGTTTCGGGAGATAAAATATAAAATTATCATACAAATTTCTGTCCTTTATTTAAATACTAAAACAGCAAAAATGCCACATTAGGTCAAATCAGTTTCTGGGTTTGTCTAGACTGGTCCAGCGTGGCGTGATTTTAGGCAAAAACAAACAAAAGTTTTGCAAATGGCTATTAGAAGAGGAAGTCAGGGTTCAGATCTAATCAGTAATGCAAATATAGGTGTACTTAATTACAGTGGTGTAAGTAAAGTAAATATTCCTTTATCGTTTGGGCCAGGCCGCGGCATGTCGGACAGATAACCCCTGATGAATATGTAAAAGGTCTTGCAGGATGCACTCATTGCCCGACATTCTCCTTTCATCGTAGTTACGGCTTCCAGATTATTTGCTCTTTTGCTGCTAAACTGTTGAACTTCGGTTTAATCTTACTGTACTTGAGTAGAAGTGTAGACTAGGTCTTTTGGAGTTCTCTTTGGACATACAATGCTTTCCTGAAACCATTATTTTAAGGAAAGTTAAACAATTCTACTTAAGAGATTAGATTATGCTGGACCTTACTACAAATTTTAAGCTGAATATTTACAAAAGTGTTTTCTGAGAGATATAGAAAAGGTATTATTATATTTTATTTTACCTCCTTTAAATAATGACAAATTTAATCATTGTTAAAAAACTTACTGGTAGTTCCACAGCTAAAACACACAACGCAAAAAAGTATGGACGCAGCAAGTGCATTCTCGTAGCAAATTTTCATAGAAATATATTTCCACTCAAAAGATTTGCTAATTAAATGGTTAACTACATATAATACAGGCAATAGAGAATTTGTTTCTCCATTAAACTACATGAGTTATTTTTTTTAATAGATAGGTTCAGAATTACGTGCTAAATGTAAAAACACAAAATCCTTACAAATTAGCAGGGCAGAAGTGCCCCCATTTTGAGAAAAACCGTTTCTGCCTATATCTCCGTAATAGTGCATTTTAGGCCAAAAGTAGTAATGACCTTTATTGTAGATAATTGCATTTTTCATCTTTTCTGTTAAATAATCTTTTTTGTATCACTCACCGTTTACAACTTATACGACTATTAGCATTTATTTATTGATTTTTTTAACTATATCTTTGTTAATAATTGTTTAAAAAATAAAATGCTTATAACTTAACTTTTCAATCGACAAATTTTCTAGAACCTTTACTTGAAACTTTTTTTTCTCTCAAATTAATATTAGTGAATTTTCTTTTAAAAAAATTCACTAATGAGGAGACCCCGACTTGAATTTTGAAAAAAAATCAAATGTGCGCTAACTATGCCCCCTAGAACACATATCAGGTGTCAGTTTCAATTTATATATATATATATATATATATATATATTTATACATATATATATATATATATATATATATATATATATATATATATATATATATATATATATATATATATATATATATATATATATATATATATATATATATATGTATGTATGTATGTATGTATCACACCGATAACTCAAAAGATAATGGGCCGATTTTGATTAAATTTGGTGAATACTTTCCTCTTGTAAGTGGCTTAGATAAGTTCGTTATCCAGGAAAATTGGCCCAGGTTTTCCCGGAAAATTTTGTGTTTCCTTTCGAAAAAAAAATCATCTTTCCGAAAATAACAAAGTGAGGGCAACCAAATTTGGTACGCCAGTTTATATCATAATAGATAAATTACTTACCAAAATTTAATTTTCTAGGTTAAAAGAGAATTAGGTTACAGGCATTTAAAGAAAAATAAATTGGGGTTTTCCCCAAAACAGCAAAGTCGCGATTTAAAACGTCAAAATTGGCAACATTTATGCAAAGAACCTGTAACTACTATAAGCTATTGAAAAAAAATGTCTCAAGAACAATGTTTTACAAAGCCTGAAGTCTTAGCTTCAACCGTCATTGTCCTTCATTTTACTAGAATATTTCCAGGAAAATTTGTCGATTGAAAAGTGCAACATTTAACGCGTTATAACTTTGAAAATATGGATTTGAGAAAAAAAGTTTTCAGTAAAAATTGTAGGAAATTCGTCTATTGAAGAGTTAAGTTATAAGCATTTTATTTCTTAAACTGTTATTAACAAAGATATAGGTAAAAAGGCAATAACTCAATGGTAATAGTCGTATACGTTGTAAACGGTGAGTGATACAAAAAAAATATTTTATAAAAAAGATAAGATATGCAATTATCTACAATAAAGGTCATTACCATTTTTGGCCTAAAGTACACGGTTACTGAGATATATGCCTAAACGGTTTTTCTAAAAATGGCGGTATTTCCGCCCTCTTAATTTGTAAGGATTTTGTGTTTTTACATTCAGTACGTAATTCTGAACCTATATATCAAAAAAAAAAAAATAACTCCTGTAGTTTAATACATTATAGACCAGGGTGCAAGCTGTACAGTATTTGTCTAACCTGTGATGAATACTGATAAGTACAATTTGGCGAACCCAAATTCATCATAATACAGTTTTACGACCTGACGATAGTGTCGCTAACAAAGTTAGCGTCATCAAAGGGATGACTATATGATGACAATTCGAATCAGCTAAACTACCTACGCATCCTTGCTCACTGTGGAACTGTTTTATCATTCTTAGTATCCTCAGTGTTCACTACTTGCTTCATGTGACGTATTTGTTTCAGTGTAGGATTCCTGCCAGCAAATATCGTCCTGGACTAATGTGGCCCCGTTGTTTTCAGAATAGGATTCACGTCATATAGTACAGTGGGTGCCACCTGTGGCAAGACTCTTTTCGTATAGCGTTAGACTCAGTTAATTCAGTAATTTTATTAAGGCGATAAGTGTATTTTAGGACATCGTTCCTGTTAGTCACGCCACTTGCCTGCTGTGGCAATATTGTTTGAGAATAGTGTTTCTTTCAGAGAGTATAGTGCGTGCCTACCGCGGCACGCTTCTTTCAAGATTGCGAATACAGTCCATTGCCACTGTGACAATGTTACTTGATGCTGGTGTCCCTGCCTGCGAGTACAGTAAGCACGATTATGTAAGGATGTCGTTTTTGTCAGTGACTACAGCCCTTACCTTATGTGGCAAGATTATTCGAGGATGGCGTAACTGTCAGTGAATACAGTGCTCGCCTACTATGGCAATATTGTTACACTACTTGCCTAATGTGGCAGAATACTTGGAGAACGGCGTTAGTGACAGGGAGTAAAGTATTGGCCTAATTTATCCAGATTCTTATATGCTGGCGTAGCTGTCACTGAGTACAGTATTTCTCTAAGGCAGCACGACTTTTTGAGGATGGTGTTACTGTCAGTGAGTACAGTATTTGCCTAGTGTGAGAAACTTAGTTGAGGATTTCGTAACTGCCAGTGAGTGCTGTAATTCTCTAACGTGGCAATATTAAATATCTTCTTGGGGACGGCGTTCCTGTCAGTGAGTTCAGTACTTGTCTAATAGGCCACGATTCTTTCAGAGTGGCGTTACTGCCAATGAGTACAGTGGTTGCCTAATTTGGTAATCCTTGTTGGAGGACAGCGTTACCGTCAGTGAGTACAGTTCTTGTCAAAGGTTACACGATGCTTTCGGACTGGTACTCCTGTACCTGGGTACACTACTGCCTTTGTGAAACACGGGGATCTAAGATTACATTACTCTTTGTGAGTATTTCAGGCCTGGCCGATTCTGACAAACTTCTTACAGGATGGTGTTACTGTCAGTTAGTGCATCTTTTTGTTAGCACCGTAAGATTATTCTGTCCTGGAGATGGTGTTCACTCCTGTTTGTGAATACGGTACTTGCCTAAGAAGCCACAAATTTTACTCCACTGAAATGTTGTTCCTGTATGACAATAGCTGCCTACTATGGCAACCCTCTTTTCTCCTTACGCTGGTATTTTCTATGAAACTCGACTAAACAAATGCCTAGTAAATCACAACATTTTTTCCCTTTGAATACTTGTTGTTGCCTGTCGAAAGTGCCTGCCTAGCTCTTCTTTCAACCATAGGATGGTTCTGGAGTTAGTAAGTGAAGTTTTTGCATAGTGTTGCAAGCTTATGACTTAAATTTCCACGCATTGCTTACCACGGCAAACCACTTCTTTCGATAGTATTTGCCAGCTGGGACAAGATTCTGTAGTCCCTATTTATCTAATGTGGTTCTTTTTTCTGATTATTCTTTCCCAATTCTAAGCGATTCTTTGTATGTTATTCTTGGCATGTCCTAGCACATTCACCTTTTGTCTTTCCTAGTGACGCACTGTTTCTTTCCCTATTCTTTGCCTGATGTAAGAGGATATGATTTCTGATTATTGCTTATCGTTGCACAATTATTATTTCGTTGAGATGATATTATCGGTGATTACCGAATATTCCCTGTCACCGAATACGGAATGCCTATTCTGTCGAAATATATTTTTCTGTTACAACATTTAGGTACGTATTTCTCGAGTATATCTCTACCAGAGGGTCAGCCTTCCCCAACTGTAGTGTTGAAATTGTCGCGTGTCTACCTGCTGCTGCTCAAAACTCGTCCTCCTCACACACTTATGAATCAGTACAGCAGCTGCCCAGGTGACTCACTAATTTTTCCCGCATGCGATTTTTTTTCGTTTGCTTCTTCTGCGGGACTGCGTCCAAATTTCTTCTTTCCTATGACTACTATTTCCCCTCGATGTATACCGTATTTGTATCTCGATGGGCCAGTTTGTTCTAGTTCGTGTGCCACCCCACACCTTGCTCCTCACCTACCCTATTTGAGATAAGTGATATCTTCTTTTCTGTGACTGTTGGCACAAACCTGCTCGCTACACTTACCTTTTATAGTGTGGCTGCTTTTAAACTGAAGCACAACTGGTCCATACTTATTTCTCTCTAGATATAGTTCTTGCGTCAGCCTCCATAATTAAAGTATCCATTAAGTTTTAACTTATCGCTTTCCATCCCACTATTCATAATCTCATTTATTTGGGCAGCATACTGTACCCCCTTAGCAACGTTTTTTGCTTCTAAAGCTATTACACAGAAAGGAGAGACTAAGACGAAGCAGATCCCTGAATCCTAGAGGAGAACCTTCCCACTACAATTCGTCACTGAATAAACCGCCAAATGTCTTATATATTTGTTAAATGCTTGAAAAAGCCTCGACTACAGTTACAGCTTTTAAGAATCCTGAGTTTGAATATTGTTGTGTATGAGCACAAACCCACGAGCTTTTTTCTGACGGGCCCATGCAGCAAAACTTTTTTCTCTATAACCAAACACCACCATAAGAGAAAAGTTTTTAAATTTACACCTACCAGCAGTTTCTCATGAACTTACTTCATCATTTCTATACTACATCAACAGTATTAAAGTTTGTGGACAAGGAAGGAGTTAATTAACGCTAACCTTTCTTCGTATCCTGATATTGATCCTCTGTACCTAAAGAACCTACCAGGTAGGTCATCGTTTAGAATTCTTACTTTTTTATTTGCACCATCGTTAGAGCATTCGCACAATGCGTACTTACTAGTTTTTGCAAATAGGACTGAGTCGCAATAGATTATTTTTCAACAACAACAAAAAACAACTTGTTCGAACATTTAGCCTTTAACGCTCAAACAAATAAATACTGCTTGCAAACATTATGCTGGAAAGTATGTTTTCCTTCTTGGTAAACTTGCCGAGTATTTGTGAGTGTTATCACTAACTAAAACTCAATCAATAACAATCATTTTTGGCACTCTTTTTTTGCCGCTCTAGCTTCTTCTTTTTTCATGTACAAATTTTTTGGGCGCACTAGGACGCCTACTACAACTTTAGACGCTGCATTAGAAACTGTCCTTTCTTCGTAGTACTTTACGATGGATCTGTTGTATAGCGCTGTCTGTTTGTGTTACCCACACGTGGTTGCTGATCAGCAAAGCCACATCGCCGACCAAATGTTTTTGATTTTGAGTGTTTGGCAACTGATTTTTTGTGTTTGTCTAATTGCGATGGAACAGTTTCTACGCCTAGAATTAGCACAATTAGTCAACTGAGTTGTGGTTTCCTCTTCTATCAGGAACAAACTTATAGAAATTATACAGCAGAAAAAAGAATAATTACTCCAAAAAAAAAAAACAGAAAACAAAATATTTGTAAAAAAAACAGAAGAAAAATGGCACTGTTCTTCCACATATGTTCTCCATAACTAAACTGAAGTGACAGTCGGCATTCCAAATATATACATACTTCATTGATTGTTGTTGCCCTTAATTGGTGAAACTGGTCCATACTACATACAGAATTGGAGACTACTTCTCTGGCTTCACTGTTAGGTTTCGTTTCTGTAGGTGAAGGGCTAAGTCAGCGCGTAAGCTAACTGTAGCAAGGGGCCTTTATGAATTCTATATGTTCTCTGATGTTCTTCAACGTTTCTGTGACTAGTTTTGCTGCTTGAGAATGCTGTCTAGCAGGGAAACTAGTCACAGAAACGTTGAAGAACATCTAAAATTCATGAGGACCTCTTGCTCCAGTTAGCTTACGCGCTGGCTACGCCCTTCACCTACAGAAACTAAACTCAACAGTGAAGCCAGAGAAGTACCCTCCAAGTATGTGTGTAATATACCTACTGGTTTGCAAATTGTTTACCTAGATAATGTTCTTGGTTTGTTACTTGGCGTACAGATTCAAAAACCTTTACCCTCGGTAGTTGCCAATCTGTTAATGCTAGTTCAGTTGGATCAGGTTTGTATGCTTTCCCCACTTTTTGTGTTCTTTTTGCTCTTTTCCTTTGACGCATAATATGCAGTTGTTGCAACAGTTCTTTAAACATCTTCAAAACTTATTTACGAAACGAAGTTGAAGCATAATCATGGGATTAAACGAACTTACCTTAAGTGATGTTCGATCTTGATTATGTGAAAGTTTCGTTGAAGTAAACAGAGTTCCAATACCCTCCCCTATTTCTCTACGTCTCATCGTTGCAACAATATCTTTAAACCAAACTGAATATTATATTAGGCTGGTCTAAATTAGAGGATAAGTTTGTTTATTTTTAACAATGTGTGGATTCGTAACCGGAACGAGAAGACTACAAAACTTATTTACTTCAACGAAGTTTTCACATAATCAAGATCGAACATCACTTGATCATCACATCATTTGATCCTATGATTATGTCTAATACAATATATATATATATAGTACTTGTGCTGTATCTTATATATTAACACACATATAATAACATTCATATTAATTACAGATTTTTATTTAGTAGCAAGTGTTACTTTCAAAACACCAACACTGTTAAAATATTGGAAATACTGGAGCAGATAATTTTGACATTTTTGACTCAATCTAACAAAAATATATGTTCAAGTTTATAGAATGATTTTACTTTTTTGGCTAATTTGTACCTGAATAAATCAAAATACTATTTCCTTGTAAAGAAAACTTCGCTTGTTTTTAGTAATCTCAATAAATGTGCATATATTTACGTATACACTTTATGCAAGTCTTAACTCTCACAAGCTCAGAGCTATTTTCCTTACGTGCAGCTGAATTTTCAGCTACATAGCATGTTTTCAGTGTACACAAATTGAGTGAAATTGTGTAAAGTAATACCGTTTATATTCCTGCTTGTTTGCATGTATGCTATTTCTTTACGCGACATTATTTATTGCAGCAAAAATTACAGACTGTCTCTAAAATAAATGAGCTAACACATTTTACTTTTCATGCGGCGTCGAAACTAAACTAGAGCTTTCAATGAATGAGGATTGGAACATGTGATTAGCGCTGATAAGCAGAATTTGGGGAACAATGCAGTTGTTGGACCGTTTTTAGGTCGTTTCGCTAACAAAGTTATCGTCATCAGAGGGATGAATAAATTAAGCGAATAAAAACTAGAACTACTAGTTATATGTTAGTTACCAAGCAGTTTCAAACAGCGTCATCTATGTAGGTATACAGACAGACCCCCACTATTGAGTCGTAGATTCTTGTAACTAATATTATATAACTGCGTGTCGTTATCAAATATTTTTTCACTGATTATCAAGATAACCGTTCGAACAATGGACTACAGAGAACCGGACCTACTTTATTCATCGAAACAATTTTGTACAAATTTCTGACGATATATATATATATATATATATATATATATATATATATATATATATATATATATATATATATATATATATATATATATATATATATATATATATATATATATATATATATGCTAAGCAATACATGGTTTATCAATAGTGCCATATCTCAGTTGCGGTAAATTTTCTATAAATCTAGTTTCAATAGTTCTTTTAGTTTGACTAACATATTCAAGTTCACAATCCTTACAACTACTTTCATAGATTCCCGACACTTCTGTGGTTTCATCTTTATCCTTTGGGTAACCTAGCAAATTTTTATAATATATTTTTTGTAGAAAACGTTAGCAGTAAATTATATTTCTTAAAAATGCTGTTAAAACCTCTCGTAATTCGCGGTTCAATTAGTAAACAGACAACGGTTTTGTCTATTTTATCTTTTCTAAAAGTAGTCGATTCCGCTAATATTTTCTTTGTTTTATGTTTATTGACTAATTTTTCCACTAAGCACACAAAGTAACCATTATACTTTGTTACATTTTTAATGTACTTTTAAAAAAGATAAAAAAGACAAAACCGTTGTCTCTTTACCAATTGAACTGCGAATCAAGTGATGTTTTAATAGAATTTTTAAGAAAGGCAATTTACAGCCAACATTTCCTACAAAAATACATTAAGAAATTGCTAGGGAACACAAAGGATGCAGGTTAGACCACATCAGTGAAATAGGTTGTATGCATTTTGAACTTAAATATGTTGGGCAAACTAAAAGAACTATTGAAACTAAATTTAAAAAACATTTAGTGCAACTAAAATATGCCACTATTTATAAGTCATGTATTGCTCAGCATATTTGGGATAATAGTCATCATGTAGAGAGAGAAAATCTAAAGTCTATCAAAAACGTCAGACAGCCGCCACAGTTAGATGCTTGCTTGTGTTGTATTGTGCTTTGTTTTTTTTAACGTCGGCCAATTTCTCCGACTATGGCCAATCACCGACGCCAGGGAGCAGTTTCACCTTACTCTCCTGGAAATTTGGCCGAATCCCTGCTTTTCTCTAAGGAGGGTAGGGATATTTAACGTGTCAAACATCGCATGGACACGACACAGACGGATTTACGCCTCCTCCGAAGGGTGTAACGTGCAGACATTCTACTTTCCGGAACCTCGATTGATGTTAAAAAAAGTGAAAGGAGAACCCTGGGATCAAACCCAGCACCCTTCGGTTCAGAGGTAGACGTTCTTACTCTTGAACCACGGAGGCTCTAGATGCTTGCTTATATATATATATATATATATATATATATATATATATATATATATATATATATATATATATATATATAGTGTCCTTCTTCGAGAGAATATTGGTAACGATACACATGCCCAGTTTCACAAAGCTCGATCAAATATTTAACGGCCGGTTAATTAATCAGCGCTTCAGACGACCAATCACAGACTGTGATTCAGGTTTTTGCCATGACAACCAGATATTTTAAAGCTGTGATTGGTTGTATAAAGCCTTGATTAACTAACTAACTAACCGGCCGTTAAATATTTAACCAAGCTTTGTAAAACTGGGCATAAGTGTTACAAAAGCAGGTATGTAATTTTAATTACAGGGAATTAAGACTCAACAGTGAGGGTCTGTCTATATAGCTTCGTAGAGGACTCTGTTCGCAACTGCTTCACAACTAACATATAAATCGTAGCTCTATTTTTTATTCGCTTAGTTTATTCATCCCTCTGATGACGCACTTTGTTAGCGAAATGATCGTCAGGTGTAAAAACTGTATTGTGATAAATTTGATTCTCCAAATTGTACTGATTTGGATGTTAGTGGTCCTTGCAGCCATTTTTAAGTGCCTCTTTCCATAATAAGTTATATTTATTATAAGCTGAGCAGTCACCACAATTTGGAGGTATTATATAGGTACAGAGCAATTTACATATATGCGAAGTTTGTAGCAACATTGCTGCTTTCGTTTACGATTTTCTTAGTAACCTCTTTTTTAAGTAAAATTTCGGGACGTAGCCAGTATGTTATAGTATTAAATTCCATAATAATTGTAGACTGTTATACAGCATATTACTAAATTTAATACTTTAGATTTAAAGAAACTTTGAACCTTGACCGTATGGGTTCTAATAGGCGCTCATTTGTAGAATTTTTTCAAAAGTGTTACCATCGATATATTTCTATTATTATAAAAAGTATTCAAATTTTCTGTCCTAGGTCTTTTTTGTAAAAAACTTTAAATGCCCAAAACTCAAATTTCTGTGACGCTAGAAAATTAAAACTTGATGAATCTAAGTACTCTAAGCCCTTTAAAGAAACTTGTATTACAAATTTCATCAAAGTTACAAAAGCTTTCAAGTAGAAAACTTAAATTATATTTCGAAAATGAAAGTAATTATAAACGTGGCTGGTATTTTTTCGTTATTAACCGCCTGGATGATTTGGTTTTACTCACCCCAATCTAACAGGTTTTTTCAGCAGCAAAAAAGTTTTTTAAAATACATTCTTTATTTGTGAATTCTCCTAATAAAAATTCACTCACATCAACATCAACAAAAATGTGTGCTGAAATTTATAATTTTAAACTCAACGGTGACAAAGTTATCGAGACGTCTTAAAGAAAAATGAGATCTTGGTCCAAGCGTATTAAATCTTGACACTATTGTTTCTGCCAAATATTAAAGTTGGTGAATCCAAACAAAATGTTGAATATATCGGGCGGGAATCGAACCCAGGCCGCCCGCCTGTCAAGCAGGGATTCTAGCACTGAATAATGGATGCTAGCTAATAAATTGTTTTTTTACCTAGTACTTACACAGACGGCAACTTGCTGTCCCAGGAATCTTGATATTATATCCCAGAAGTAAATGTTACAGCAAATAACAGAGTTAATTAAATTGTGACTTAATAATGCAATTTAATTTTCACTTCAAAAACTTCATTTGCCATTTTTTGTTACATATCATTTACAATGTAGGCTTTAAATAAGCTCATATAACACTGTAATAGTATTGCGCGATTTATCAGATGCATTGTTTACAAAAATGCATGGGTTTATTTGGCTCCTATCCTACAGATTTATCGAAAACTGAAACTATTTTTTAGTGAATTTTCTTAGAAAAAATTCACTAATGGGGAGATCTCGACTTTTGAATTTTGAAAAAATTTTTGCAAATGAGCGCGAACTAGGACCCCTAGAACCCATATCCGGGGTCAGTTTCAATTTTTATATGTTTATATATATATATATATATATATATATATATATATATATATATATATATATATATATATATATATATATATATATATATATATATATATATGTATGTATCACACCGATAACTCAAAAAATAATGGGCCGATTTTGATAAAATTTGGCATGTACCTTTCTTTTGTAAATGGCTTGGATAAGTTCGTTAGTCAGAAAAATCGAACGAGGTTTTCCGGGAAAATTTTGAGTTTTCTTTTGAAAAAAATTCTTATCTCAAAAAGTAATAAGGCGATTTTAATAAAATTTGGCAAGTACCTTCCTTTTGTAAATGGCTTTGAGAATTTTGTTAGCCAAGAAAATCTGATGAGGTTTTCCGGGAAAATTTTGAGTTTTCATTCTAAAAAAATTTTTATCTCAAAAAATAATTGGCCGATTTTGATAAAATTTAGCATGTACCTTCCTTTTGTAAATGGCTTTGATAAGTTTGTTAATCAGAAAAATCTGACGAGGTTTTCCGGAAAAAATTTGAGTTTTCATTTTTAAAAAAAATTTATCTTAAAAAATAAAAAATCTATGATAACCAAATTTGGTAGGTAGGTTTACGATATTAAAAGTAAACTATACACCAAAATCTAGATTTCTATGTTACAAGAAAAAAAAGTTATAATAAAATATTTTGTGCCAGATCATTTCTATGAAAATTCACTACCATAACGCACTTGCTGCGTCCAGGCTTTTTTATAATTATACATAAGGTCTATCATTGTACAAAGCAGCTGTATAATTTTTAGTTTATTGGTTTTACCATTATAGTAGGTGTCACTTGGTATGGGTTATTTATTTTAAATTTGAATGAAAGGAAATTTGAAGTGTAACAAACATACCTTGAGAAAAGTTTATGTCTATATATAAATCTATTCAACGTTTACAAGAGTAACTGGTCGCTGAAACACATTTGACTGTTTCATCTTAGATGACGTCTTATTTTCAAGTTTAAAAAAAACTGCTTTAAAATCGTGTTCATATAGACGTAAGCCGATTTCTTTTATTCTTCCGTATCCTCCCATATTCTTAAATATGACACTATCTTATGAATGAAATACATCAAATCAGTGCATTTGCATATCTGTCATTCTAACGCCGTTATTCCTGACAAACAATTTAATAGGTGTCTATTTTTGGAGGAAATATCAGTTTTAGCTATATGAACAAAATAAAGATATGTGCCAAGTTTCATATATATATATATATATATATATATATATATATCAGTACAAGTAAAAAATGTATCTCATAGATAATTTAAAAAAATAATGAGCCGGTTTTGAAATTTAAGTACCTTCCCTTTGCAAGTTGTTTGAATAAGTTGGTTAGCCAGGAAAATCGGCACAGGTTAACCAGAAAATTTTATGTTTTCTTTCTGAAAATTTTGATATCTCCGGATATAACATAGTCAGGGCATCCAAATTTGGTAGGCGTGTTTGTATTATAAAACTGCACCATGTACCAAAATTTAGGTGTGTACGTTAGAATAGAAAAAGTTATAGGCATCTGCAGATATAAACCTTGAGGTTTTTCTCAAAATGTCAAAGTCACGAATTGAAACGACAAAATTGGCAACATTTAGGCAAAGAACTCGAAACAAATATGAGTTATGTAAAGAATATGTCGCAAGAAGGGTGTTCTACAAAGTTTCAGCTTCAACCGTCGATGTCCTTCAGTTTACTAAAATATTTCCAGAAAATTCATTAGAAATATAGCCTCTCTCTGATGCTTGGGCAGTACTTACAGTTACAGCTTATGGTTTCACGGTTTATCATTTTTAGCTATTTTTCATAGAAAAAATTCGTTATTGAAGAGACCGTGACTTTTTAATCCTAAAAAGATTTCTTCAAGTGAGTGCAAACTAGCCCCCTACACTCCAGATACAGTTTTAGCTTCAGTTTTTATCTGTTTAGATATATACAGGATGACGCATTTTCACGGTAAAGCTCAATTTAATTGTTATCATACAAGACACGAGAAAAAAATTTATACGTCAATTATAGGGTGTCTTGAGCTGCATCTTCTAGAATTATTTTGACAATTACAGGTCGGCCCATAAGTCGTTGGTGATACCTACATTTTTTAAACCATCCCTTATATTATTGCATTTTTGCGTTTTGCATCCAAATATGATGCATATTTAAAGAAGTAAGTGCATTTGGGTCGCGAATTTTCATAATATGCTTCAAATTTCAACAACTCAATTTGCTATTAACCTCAGGTTCGTTGGCTGGGAAACCAGTTTTCTCAGAAACATTTTAAGTTTATTTTCGTACATTTGCAGAAAATAAGTTATTTTGATAAAATATGGTACATTGTTTCTACTATATAGGCTATACCGGTAATCAAATTGATGACTGCTTGCATTAAAGACATATTTGAAATTAGAAACATTTTTATGAAAATCCACTTCCATAACGCACTTCCTGTGTCCAAACTTTTATATTTATACTACTGTTTCGTCTTTGATAAGCATGCCGCGAAGAGTTATCGAATGCATAACAAACCGTGGCGGTCCCATTCTTTATTAAATAACTTTGTTACCTTTTGATATTTTAGTTTTAAAAAGTAATCATTTTACTTTCACATCGTCACAGTGTGTGAAAGTATCGCATCGGCGACAAAAAAAATTGTTTTCCCTCAAACGTCGAAAAAAGGGTGAACATATAGAAAACGTCATTTGAGAACGGATTTTTTTTGTCTGTCGGTCTATCGGTCTGTCCGTCTGTCGGTCTATCGGTTTGTCGGGTAAAATCGCACCAGAGGGT
This sequence comes from Tillus elongatus, assembly GCA_964006375.1. Classification (NCBI taxonomy): domain Eukaryota; kingdom Metazoa; phylum Arthropoda; class Insecta; order Coleoptera; family Cleridae; genus Tillus; species Tillus elongatus. Next base: position 183,167,607 of record OZ023263.1, read on the forward strand.
AGAAGATGAATCGGGGATGATTTGGTGCAAATTGACATTTTTTCGTTAAAACTCGAGTAATATAACGTTTTAGAGTTTGTTTATTAGAAAACTTTCAGCTTCATAAAAGATGTGGTTTTCTGTGCTCAAATTAAATTAGGGATTGAATTTGTGGGGGTGGAATATCGGTGACAGAAAATAGAATTTTTTTTGCTAAAACGAGGAAATAAGTCTTAAAACATACAGAAAACTTGATTTTGGAACGAAATTTTTTGCCTGTCTCTGTCGGCCTCTACGCCTGTCTGCTGATAGGCGCAATAACTTTCGAACGAATTGAGCTACAATCTTCAAATGTGGTATCCAGTTAACATCCGACAAGGCAACGCTTCGAATTGTTTTCGGGTAAGTTCGTTTCAGGGGTTAGGGGATAAATAGGGGCTTATTTGGTGAAAATTTAAATCTCTTTCGTTAAACTCCGAGTAAGATGACGTTTCAGAAGTTTATGAGTACAGGAATATAAATACTTTCATTGTGGTCAAGTCATGGACCCTGAATCTATTTCATGAGAATGTTTTCTGGAAGAGTAGATTATCACACCTATGTAATAATAATAGTAATAATAATAATAATAATAATAATAATAATAATAATAATAATAATAATAATAATAATAATAATAATAATAATAATAATAATAATAATAATAATAATAATAATAATAATAATAATAATATGTTTATTGTTCATTTCAATAATTACAGAATAATTCAAAAGTCGATAACATTACTTAAATCTAATCTAAAAATAATTCTAATATATTGTTAAAATCTAATTTAGATCTTATTCTAATTTTAATTTAAAATTAATATACTACAAAATGTATATAATGCGGGTACTGTAAACCCGTGCGGGTTTGTGTGTACACATTATTTATTTATGTCGCGGTAATGGAAGTTCGATATTATTTAAGGCATCTGTATAAGAGAAATATATATATATATATATATATATATATATATATATATATATATATATATATATATATATATATATATATATATACATATACATAATTAATTTTAAAAATTATATAATATACAAGACGAGTTGAAGGGAATTAATGTAAAGAAGAGAAAAAAATACATACATACATAATACAAACAAAAAATAAACATTAAATAGTTTAACAATGAAATAGTGTTTGTTAAGCTTGTGAGAGTTTTTTGCGTAATTGATCCTTGTTTGTCTCGTACCACTTTTTTCCAGGAATGCTAACACTTAGAAAATCGTTTAGATATACTAGAAACAAAATAGGACCAAGAACAGTTCCCTGAGGGACCTCACATGTGATAAGGCCGTAGTTACTACACGAATCGTTAATTTTAACACTCTGTCGACGGTTGGATATATAAGATTGTAGTAAACGCAGAGCGATTCCTCTTATCCCAAGATTGTTAGGTTTTTTATTAGAATTTCGTGCGAAATGGTGAAAGTTATGATTCAATTTGAATTATTTGAATTATGATTAAATTATTGAATTATAATTAGATTATTAAATTATGATTCAATTATTGAATTATGATTCAATTTGCAGCACTATTTTAAGTTTGATTAAACACACATTACGTATGTATTAATTTTATTAAAATTGATTAACTCTGCGTATTTGGATTTTTTTGAAAGTTAGTATAATTTATTTCCCTTGTACATTTCTACTGAAACATGTTATCATATAAGCTACTAATTTCTTTTTACGGTGTAATAATTCCATAAAGTTAAAGCTCAGTTAACTAAACATCACAGGTAAGTTTTGAGATTTTGCATATTGTAGCAATACTGAGATTAGTTCAACAAGTACAAATAGAATTCGTTGAATTACACTGTACATTACTAGAGCTGCTTCATTTTTAACATCCTGCATTCAAAATGTACAGCTGTTTTAATTATATTTATTCTGGAAATGCTTACACAGGGATTTACATTCAGATTGTTGTCGGCGTTTGCTTTCTCTGATGAACTTCGTGCCATTGTAAAGCTTATTAAAGTACTATTAGCTTCTTTTGCAAACATTTGAATTTTTCGACCATTTCAGTCACTTTTCTAGCCGAGTCTACGGCGTAGTTAATCATTGTGCAAGATGGGTAAATAAAATAAACCAGTTAATTCGATTTTTTATTTTCAGAAAACTGAATAAACCTAGGTGTACAGGGTCTCCCAAAAAAAGGCTGGGCGCAGCAAGTGCGTTATGGTAGTGAATTTTTATAGAAATGATCTGGCACAAAATATTTATATAATTATAACTTTTTTTCTTGCGATATAGAAATCTTAATTTTGCAGTGTAGTTTACTTTTTATTTCGTTAACCTACCTACCAAATTTGGTTATCATATATTTTTTATTTTTTGAGATAATTTTTTTTTTCGAATGAAAACTCAAAATTTTCCCGGAAAACCTTATACCTTTCCTAATTAACAAATTTATGCAATCAATTTACCAAAGGAAGGTACATGCCAAATTTTTTTTTAAATCGGCTTTTTTTTTAGATAAAAATTTTTTTCGAATGAAAATTCAAAATTTTTCCGGAAAACCTCGTCTGATTTTTCTGACTTACGAACTTATCTAAGCCATTTACAGAAGCAAGGTACCTGCCAAATTTTATCAAAATCGACCAATTATTTTTTGATTTTTTGAGTTATCTGTGTGATACATATATATATATATATATATATATATATATATATATATATATATATATATATATATATATATATATATATATATATATATATATATATATATATATATATATATATATATATATATATATATATATATATATATATATATATAACATATAAAAATTGAAAATGACCCTGGATATGGGTTCTAAGGGTCCTAGTTCGCGCTCATTTGCAAAAACTTACACGCACGTAGATATCGTATTATCTTATCCTCTCCACCAAATTTGAATTTAATCAGTTCAGTAAATTTTGAGTTACCACCAAATAAAAAATAAATAAATTTTGATATAACTTGAAATTACCTTTGAATGTGTGCCTATAATATTAGACAAGTTCAGACAGATATATTAAGGTTACGCTGCTATTGCAAACAAATGCTCCAAATCAAACTTAAAACGAACAGGCTACAAAAATGTGTCACAATAAACAATCCGCGGGGTTGCCATTTGTCAAAACTTTCATCTGGGTTTGAAGATATCAGAAAAATATATAGTAAAAAAATTAAGTAAATACAAATTTTAATGAAAAGTGATTCAATTTGTTTAAAGGTAATCTAGAACTACGTTTTATTATGTATAAATATTAAGCTTCCCATTCTTCAGGGTATTTAAAATCCCTCTCCTAGTTAAATCTGACAACAGGAGTTACCTATTTGTCATTTGTCATTTTGCCAACTGACAGCAGGGGAGGAGTCGAATTCAAGGTTACCTTCTTCTTCTTCTTTGTTTGCATACGTCACAGACAAATAAGAAATAGAAGATAACCTCGAAATCGACTTAGCTAATTGCTAATACCTTAGAATCTTAGAATAGGGTACTTATTATTTACTTTTAGTTTTTGTTTACTCTTCACGTCGTATATAGAAGATTTTAGTTAAATGAAACTACATAAAATCATGCAGTAGTTTAAATTATACCTATAAACAGATATGTAAATTATTAAAACTTTAATTTCAATTTTTTTATTGTCTATGTTTATTTATTTCATTTTCAAAAAGTATAAATACAGCAATAGTAAATAAGTGTTGAAAAGAATTTGGAAGCAGCAAGTGCGTTATGGTAGCGAATTTTCGTAAAAAATATTCCAAATGGTGATAATTCAATTTCCCGTTAAAGTAGAATCTGCAGTTAATACATACTAAAACCTATATAAAAGCAGCGTGGGTAATAAATTCAAAAAATAACACAATGAGTTTCACAGGCAACGACAAATTTGTTTTAGAAAACTATTTTAATTATTTTGTTTGCAGAAACTGGTTTGATTGAGTTGTCTAAAACGGATCATCCAAACGACTAATAAAGAATAATACCTGCCACGTTTATAATTTGGCAGGTACATTCGTTTTGTAAATAAAAATTAAATTTTCGGTAAATTGGCAGATTAGCACACGGTGGCTTTTTAGAAACAAAAAATTAGAGACATGCTTAGATCTCCTTCTGGATGCACAAACCACAAGAAATATTTCTTGCAAACAGCCCCCGAGAAAGTTATAGGACCAGGACTGAATAGAGGTGTTGCGAGGGGAAGAAGATAAAAAAGAAATAAGAGCAGAAAGTGCGAAAAAAAACAGCTTAGTTGGACCTCTAAAAGCTTCCTTGATCCCAATTTGCAGCTATACCTCATTAAAATTCTCTTTCCCCCGCCTAGAACCCTTATATTCACCTCAGGTCCCGTAACTTTTCTTGTTTACATTGTTCTGGTTTATCCATTGAGGTTAATTGTAGGCATACGGAAGGGGAAGGGGAACCCCTGCGACAAAGCAGCGAACCAAGTTTCAATTTATGTTTAAATTGTTACCCCATTTCATTTGTTTAAAATATTTTTCCAAAAATTAAAATAAGGTTGCCTTGTTTGCCAGTCTTACACAAAGAGCTACAATATTTCATCATTTTCAAAAAGTGTGGATACAGCAACAGTAAGTGTTGAAAAAGGTCTGGGTGCAGCAAATACATTATGGTAGAGAATTTTGTAAAAATATTTGTAATCCGATAACTCAATTGCTTATTAAGCTAGACTCTTCAATCTTGAACCAGAGTAACACTTATGGTGAACGCATCGTGGGTACTAAATTAAAGAGAAATAACATAATGCGCTTCGCGGATAACTACAAGTTGGTTTTAAAAACATTTTTTGTTGTTTTTTTGCAAAAACTTGTTCGATTGGGTTGACTAAAACAAAACCATCCAAGCAATTAAAAGAAAAATACCTGCCAACTTATGAGTTGGACCAGTTTTTCCGCGAAAATGTTGAGTTTTATTTCGGAAAATTTTTTCAAATATTCGTAGAAAAAATTCGTTATTTAGAACACCGCGAGTTATAAATTTTAAAAAGATTTCTCCAAATGAGCGCGAATAGAACCCCTAAAACCCATGTACAGGATCAGTTTCAGTTTTTGTCTGTTTACACATAGGGTGACACATTTCTACGGTAAAGCTCAATATATCCGTTAGTATACAAGATATGAGAAAAAAGTATATACGTTAATTATAGGGTGTCTCGAGCCGCATCTTATAAACCTATTTTGACAGTCACAGGATGGCCCATAAGTCGCTGGTGATACACACTTTATTTTTTTAATAGAACACCCACTTATGTTATTGCATTTTTGTGTTTTCTATCAAATTATAATGCAAGTTTGTAAGAAAAAAAAATTGATATCGTTCATCGTTTTTTACTTTTTTCAATTGTTTTGCAACTTTTCACGTTTTTGGCACATATTTCAAACACATCACAAATTGTGATATGGCGTTTTTCTCAAAAGATAAAGAAGCCCCATGGAAATGACGCATTCAGAGAGCTTTTTGTTTGTATGACTCGTCGAAAAAATCCAGCTGCCGTATACAGGCACTCTCAAATAGTGGCTTAATTTTAAAAGTTTACGCATAAATGTTTTTAGTGTTTGTGTAGCAATTATTTTTGTAACATTTTGTGATATGCTGGTAATTAATAATAAATGGTTAGTAAATTATTATAACAATAATTGATTAATTTTTGTGAAAAATATAATTTAGTCTAACATTACCGAGGGCAATTTCTGTAAAAAAAATCGTAATTTTTTTTTTGGAGAAATTTTTACAAATTTTCATATATTTTTTTCAATTTTGGTCTTAAAGCTCTTTGTGAATCATTATATCCTGACAGGTGTGCAAATAGCTTAAAGATGATCGTTGGCCAGGAAAATCGGATCAGTTTTTTCTGGAACTTTTAAAGTTTATTTTCGGAAAATGTTTATGTTTTTTGAAACCACAAAGCTATTTTAATGAAATATAGTACATTGTTAGTACTATATGGGTTATACTTCCAACAAAATGTGCTTCTTTTAAAAACAAGACATATTTGCCATTAAAAACACTTTTACGAAAATTCGCTAACAAAGCGCACTTGCTGCGTCCAGCCTTTTTATCAATAAGCTCATCATTTATTTATTTATATCATTTATTCATCTCTCTGATGACGCTAACTTTGTTAGCGAAACGATCGTCTAAAAACTGTATTGTGATAAATAGTACCGGCAATAGAGATTTTTTTTTCTGCATTAAACTACAGGAGTTATTTTTTTTTGATAGATAAGTTCAATATTACGTACTGAATGGAAAAACACAAAATCCTTACAAATTAGGAGGGCGGAAGTGCCGCCATTTTGAGAAAAATCTTTTCTGCCTATATCTCCGTAATCGTGCACTTCAGACCTTAAATGGTAATGACCTTTATTGTAGATAATTGCATTTTCCATCTTTTTTGTTATACATTTTTTTTTGTATCACTCACCGTTTACAACTTATACGACTATTAGCATTAATTTATTGACTTTTTTACCTATATCTTTGTTAATAATTGTTTAAAAAATAAAATGCTTATAAGGTAACTTTTCAATCGACAAATTTTCTAGAACTTGTACTTAAAAGTTTTTTTTCTAAAATTATTATTAGTGCATTTTCTTTAAAAAATGCACTAATGAGGAGACCCCAACTTTTGGATTTTGAAAAAAATATTTGAAATAGGCGCTAATTATGCCCCCTAGAACACATATCCAGGGTCAGTTTCAATTTATATATATATATATATATATATATATATATATATATATATATATATATATATATATATATATATATATAATTAAATTTGGTGAATACCTTCCTCTTGTAAGTGGCTTGGATAAGTTCGTTAGCCAAGAAAATCGGCCCAGGTTTTCACGGAAAATTTTGTGTTTTCTTTCAAAAAAAATATATTTTCGGAAATAACAAAGTAAGGGCAACTAAATTTGATACACGGTTTTATGTCATTATAGGTAAATTATCTAGAAAAATTTAGGTCAATAGGTTGAAAGAGAAAAAGTTATCGGCATTTAAAGGAAAATAAATTGGGGTTTTCCTCAGAACGTCCAAATCGCGAATTAAAACGTCCAAATTGGCAACATTTACGCAAAGAACCTGAAACTAATATAAGCTATGGAAAGAAAATGTCTCAAGAAGAATGTTTTACAAAGCCTGAAGTCTTAGCTTCAACCGTCATTGTCCTTCATTTTACTAAAATATTTCCAGAAAAATTTGTCGATTGAAAAGTGCAACATTTAACGCGTTATAACTTTGAAAATATTGATTTTAGCAAAAAAGGTTTTAAGTAAAAGTTCTATAAAATTTGTCTATTTAAAAGTTAAGTTCTAAGAATTTTATTTTTTAAACAATTATTAACAAAGATATAGGTAAAAAGTCAATAAATGAATGCTAATAGTCGTATAAGTTGTAAACGGTGAGTGATACAAAAAAAAATTCAACAAAAAAGATGAGAAATGCAATTATCTACAATAAAGGTCATTACCATTTTTGGCCTAAAGTGCACTGTTATGAAGATATAGGCCGAAACGTTTTTCTCAAAATGGCGGCACTTTCGCCCTCCTAATTTGTAAGAATTTTTTGTTTTTACATTCAGTACGTAATTCTGAACCTATCTATCAACAAAAAAAAAATAACTCCTGTAGTTTAGTGCATTATGTACAAGAGTAACGGGCTTCTCTATTGTCTGTACTAAAATTGGGTTCTACAAATTGTACTTATGGGTATATAATATTATATTTACATATTTTAAAAAGTTTACAAGTAAGCGAGAAATTTACTTTATTCCATTGTCGACTGAACCCTGTACACAGTAATGTTCACTTAGGTTAACGAGAATCATCAGTAATATGACGACCTGAAATTGCGTGATACGATTAAAGTGATGTTCTGATATAACTGCGAGCAGTAGAAATTTTCTTTCTATTCGTTTTGTAAGATTACTGATAATGAATAGATGTAGTGCGAATAGTATCAAAATAAAACACAACCTGTGTCTACCAGTGGAATTCACGTCTGTTTGGCATTGTACTCGATACAAACACTGACAGATTCAGGCTGAATACGGTACGATTCAGATGACTAAATGCAATCTGTACAAAGTTGTAGTGAAAACCACAATAATATGAGCGTGCATAAAGGGACTCAGAATACCACAGATGCTTACTTTGCATACAAACAATTAAATCTGTTCCAACAATTATGAGCGGTAGATTCTCAAGACGGTATGCCACATTCCGGCCTGGAAGGCTTTAGGCAGGGGCCACGAGGATAAATGAGATCTAGTGTGGTGTTGGAGCCGGATAAAGACCCATTACACAGTCCGGTTGTTTAGAGTCGACCATTCCAACACATTCCTGAACAACCGATGGATACACTGAATGTTCAAAATGATGACGACAATTTTCTCTTTCAGGATGTAATTATCTTTTGATTTCTCTAAACGCACTGTAAATTTCTTTTACATTTCGTCGGAAGTGGTTGTCTCGCGCTATTGGCTTGATTATGTTTCGACGTTGTACTTCTCAAACGTCATTTAGTAACCCCAATTCGTTAGCTATAAAGGTTCCCTAAAAGTAAAGTCGTTCACCTAGGCCGCAAGAATTTACTTCTTCCAATGCAGGAAAATTATGCTTGACTTTGACACGGTCTTAAAAAATAAAATATTTTTTATTATTATTGTTTTTGTTTTTTTTTAATAATTTAAGTGCCTTAACAACTAAGGTCATTGACACTAACGACACTATAACGAATTACATAACAAAATTATATATTATATAATCGTTTCTGAAAAGACAGATGGTGCTTTGAGTAATAAGTGTCATCATGTTTTTAGTGAATTTTTATTTAAAAAAATGTTTATGTATATATATATATATATATATATATATATATATATATATATATATATATATATATATATATATATATATATATATATATATATATATATATATATCTGATAACTCAAAAATAATTAACCGATTTTAATGAAACTCGGCAAGTGCCTTTCTTTTATTAATGGCTTGGATGAGTTCGTTAGGCAGGAAAATCTGACAGAAAATTGAGTTTTCTTTCAAAAAAAATTTTTGTCTCCGAAAATAACAAAGCTGCTTTAATGAAATTTACTATATATGTTTCCTTGGGAGAGGACTTACTAAGTACCAAAATTTAACTTTCTCAGTTTATAAAAAATTGAGTTATTCAAATTTTAAATTTTCTTTTAAAACAATTTATTTTCTCCAAAAATTACAAAGTTATTTTAATGAAATTTGGTGGATATCTTGTCCTAGGAAATACCTTACTATCTACCAAAATTTAACTTTCTAAGATTATATAAAACTGAGTTAATCAAATTTTTAAAGCTCACTGCAGTGTTAAAATCAATGGTATTTTCCTCACTATTGTATAAACACGTGTGTAGGGGAGTGACCGAATTCATTCCCAGTTGCTTTGATCTACTCATATTCGTTGAATATGTTAGAAACGTGGTATCTACTTCATTCCAAGTCACTATTAACCGACTATTTATGAAATCCAATAAGTAAATTAAATCGATTGTCATAAAATATGTAGTGTATTAAGACTAAGGGAAAAATAAATAAAACATATATAACTGTGCACATTTTGATTATATTTTATATCCTAGCTCACTAGGAGCAATCGCCACTGCTTGAGAGAGGTATTGTCACAGCATAATATCTTATTAAAGTTCATTTGTAAATAGGTTTAATTTTTATATGTATATATATATATATATATATATATATATATATATATATATATATATATATATGTATATATATGTGTATATATATATATATATATATATATATATATATATATATATATATATATATATATATATATATATATATATATATATGTATAGGTATCCGTCTCATAACTCAAAAAATAATCAACCGATTTCGATGGAACTTGGGAAGTGCCTTTATTTTATTAATGGCTTGGATGAGTTCGTTTTTCAGAAAAATCGGACGGGGTTTCCCGGAAAAATTTTGAGTTTTCTTTCGAATAATTTTTTTTTCTCCGAAAGTAACAAAGCTGTTTTAATGAAATTTACTATATATGTTGCCTCAGGAGAGATATTACTATGTACCAAAATTCAACTTTCTAGCTTTAGAGAAAAGTGAGTTATTCAAATTTTAAATTTTCTTTCGAAAAAAATTTTTTTCTCCGAAAATTACAAAGTTATTTTAATGAAATTTTGCGGATATCTTGCCTTAGGAAAGACCTTACTATGTATTAAAATTAAACTCTCTTAGTTTATAGAAAATTGATTTATTTAAATTTAAAGCATTTAATAAAAATTCACTACCATAAGGCACTTGCTGCCTCCCGAGTTTTTAATAATTTAAAGAGTTTGTTCTCTCGGTGTCTGATATATTTCAATTCGTCAAAGACGGAGATGGTGAGATTTCATCCGCGTCAGAGGGAAGTTGATATACTTAGTGTGGGTGTTGACAATACTTATCTAACGTGTGTCAATAACTACAAGTTCCTTGGAGTACACGTTGATGAACATCTCAACTGGAAGTTGCACTGTACGACGTTGGTTTCAAAACTTGCATCTCTTAATTTTTTATTTATAAATATAAGAAATGTTTTGACTGAAAAGCAATTAATATCTTTATACTACAGTCATATTAATTTTATACTGAGGTACGGTATCTGTCTGTGGGGTAATTCTACCTTGCTGCATGTTGTCTTTATCGCTCAAAAAAGAATAATACGCTCTATTTTCAACATAGGAAAGATGACGTCATGCCGGGTCTACTTTTCTAGTCATAAAATTTCAACTGTGATATGTTTATATATTTTAGAGTTGTGTATATATGTTTTTAAAAATGGTGATAAATTTAGACTAAACAGTGATGTTCATACCTTTAGTACCAGACAGGCTTGTAACTTTTATGTTCCGTATGCTAGAACTAAGATGATAAAAGACTCTCCAAACTGTATTGGATTAAAAATATTTAATCATCTTTCTAATAATTCAAAAAATATCCAAAATATTAAGATGTTTAAAAGTCAAGTTTCTTTTTTTTCTATCAGACCAGTGTTTTTATACGTTAAATGAATATTTTAATGTTGTGAAAAATTACTTATTGTAAAAGGCTGACAAATAATAAAGGTATTATTATTATTATTATTATTATTATTATTATATATATATATATATATATATATATATATATATATATATATATATATATATATATATATATATATATATATATATATATAAAGAGGAACTAATAAATACACTTAAATACTATTATAAAATTAGACTGTCTTAAAAAGCTAAGTAAACAGTTTACATTCGTAAAATTTAGACTTAAAATTTCAGACATGTTTCTTTCACCAAAATTTTCAAATCGTAGACAGTCATATAAGGGACATTCCAGTAGAATATGAAAAATTGAAATTGGTCGGTCACAGAGCTCACAATAAGGGCGTTGTTGTTGATTTAAGAGATAACCATGTGTATGTAGAGAGTGGCCAATTCGGAGTCTTCTGATAATCACTTCCCTGCGAGATAAATCAGGAAGTTTCTTGGTTGCCACAGTTGGTTCAATTTCCCGCAGTTTGTTGCTTAGCGAAGACCAATGGATTTGCCATTTCTGTCTATAAAATTTTGCTATCTGTGCAGAAACGTCGGAGTAAAGTTGAAGAGAAATTACAGTATCGATTAAGACAGCATTTCTGGCACATTCTTTTGCATTTTCATTTCCAGTAATGCAACAGTGTGATGGGACAAATATAAATCTGATATATTTACCAGATTGCAAGGCACAATGAATAGATTCTTGTACTTGGATTACAAGATGGTCCTTTGGGTAGAGGTTTGTGAGTGATATAATCGACGAAAGAGAATCGGTGCATATTAAGGCGTTATTGAAATGAGAGTTGACGAATGTGTTAGTTGCTGTCATTATGGCGTATAGTTCTGCTGTATAGTTACTACATATTGAGGGTAAGTGATATGCTTCTTCCTTTAGTGCAAAAGTGATACTACATCCGACACTAATTTCACTTTTTGATCCATCAGTGTAAAGAATTATATCATATCGATATCTAGAGATAATCTCTTGAAATAATCTATTGACACATTCAGCTGGTAATACATTCGATTTATGAGATAAAAAAGTCGTATCAGTAGGTGCAAAAACAATGGTGCATGGAGAAATAGCACCACTGCATACATGATTTGTCAGATCTGGATTGAAAATATGATTTAGCTTTTTGTTTAACAATAAATACTTTGACAAGAAGTGTAATTGTCTTTAAAAGTAAATAAAAGTCGGACACGGACAGTGCGTTATGTTAGCAAATTTTCATGGGATTAATCTATGTTATCTTTTCAACGCAGATTCGCTGTGACCTTTTCTTGAAAATTTGTTGTTTTTTTTTTTTCATTTGTTACAAGTAGTGCATATCAACTGTGATTTAGGTTTAATGTCCTTATCCAAGTGATTTACTTAAGGAACACGCATACCAAGTTTTATTTAAATTAATCCATTATTATTTCCACATCGTCAATACGTATGGAAGTATGGCATGGGAGATAAAAATTTCAACAAATTTTTTTCGCTTAAACGTCGTATTAAGTATTAAAACATATAGAAAACATGATTTGGGAACGAACATTTTTGATGTCAGTCGGTCTGTCGATCTGAGGGTCTGTCGATCTGTCGGTCTGTCCGTCTGTTGGTATGCTGGTCTGTCGGTATGGTGGTCTGTCGGTCTGTATGTCTGTCTGTTTGTATCCACGATAACTTTGGAACGAATTGCGATATCGTGTTTAAATTTGCTATACAGCTAGCACCCGGCAAACGAGCGGTTCGGATTGTTTTTGAGTAAATCCGCTCCAGGGCGTAGGGGATGAATGGGGATGATTTTGTGAAAATTGACATTTTTCGTTAAAACTCGAGTCATATAACGTTTCAGGGTTTGTTTATTAGAAAACGTTCAATTTCATGAAACATCTGATATACTCTACTGAAATTATATTAGGGGTTCAATGTGTGGGGGTGGAACATCGGTGACAGAATATTCGAATTTTTTTGTTGCTAAAACGGCTTAAAAAGTCTCAAATCATATAGAAAACTTGATACTGGAACAAACATTTTTTTGTCTCGGTTGATCAGTCGGCCGTAGGTCTGTCTGTTAGGCTCAATAACTTTTGAACGAATTCAGACACCACCTTCAAATTTGGCATCCAGTTAGCACCCGACAAAGGAACGCTTTGATTATTTTCTAGATAAGGTCATTCCAGGGGATAGGGAAACTTCTGGACGCAGCAAGTGCGATATGGTCGTGAATTTTCATAAAAAGGTTTTTAACGGCAAACAAGCAGGCATCAATCTATATAGTAGAAACAATGTGCCATGTTTCATCAAAATAACTTTGCTTGAAAATGTACAAAAATTTCCGAAAGTAAACCTAAATTGTTCCCGAAAAAACTGGTTCCCTGGTCAACTTTATAGGTTAATAGAAAATTAAACAATTTGAAGTATTTAATGAAAATTCGCTACCATAACGCACTTGCTGCGTCCCGAATTTCTTTTCTTACAAAGATGTATTATATTTCGATGGAAAATGCAAAAATGCCATAACATAGGGCGTGTTCGATTAAAAAAAAAAGAAAATTTGAATCACCAACGACTTATGGGCCAGCCTGTAATTGTGGAAATATTTTTTAAGATGTAGCTCAACACAACCTATACTTAATGTATACCATTTTTTTTTCGTAACTTGCATAATAACGGATATATTGAGCTTTAAAAATTTTTACGAAAATTTGACAAAACTGATATACCATTAAACGATAAACTCTATAGCCAACCACAACGGATATATTGAGTTTTATTGATTTTTTACGAAAATTCGACAAAAATTATATACCATTAAACGATAAACTCTATAGCTAAGACTACTGCCAAGCCTCAGAGAAAGGGTCTATTTTAAATGAATTTTCTGGGAATATTTTAGTAAAATGAAGGACAATGACGATTGAAACTAAGAGTTCAGGCTTTGTTAAGCATTCTTCTTGAAATATTTTCTTTCCATAGCTCATATTAATTTCAGGATCATTGCCTAAATATTACCAATTTTGACATTTTAAATCGCGACTTTGACGTTTTGAGGAAAACCCAAATTTATTTTTCTTTAAATGCCTGTAACTTTTTTGTCATTTAACCTACAAAGCTAGATTTCTGTAGGTAGCTTACCCATAACAATATGAACCAGTGTACCAAATTTGGTTGCCCTTACTTTGTTAATTCCGGAGATATAATTTTTTTTTCGAATGAAAACTCAAAATTTTCCCGGAAAACTTCGCCTGATGTTTCTCACTAACGAACTTATCCAAGCGATTTACAAAAGGAAGGTATGTGCCAAATTTTATCAGAATCGGCTCATTCTTTTTTGAGGTATCGGTGTGATATATATATATATATATATATATATATATATATATATATATATATATATATATATATATATATATATATATATATATATATATATATATATATATATATATATATATATACTGACCCCGGATATGGGTTCTAGGGGTCCTAGTTCGCGCTCATTTGCAAAAATTTTTTCAAAATTCAAAAGTCGGGATCTTCCCATTAGCGAATTTTTTCTACGAAAATTCACTAATAAATGAGAGGCGATTTGGTGAAAATGAACATTCGATTTTTTATAAAAAGTGTCCTAATAGTGTTATAGTTAAAAAAGCCTAGTTCTTCCGATATTCGATTGAAAACAAAAAAAACGACAACCGAAAGCTTTTTTTTTTCTAATAAATAATAAGAAGTCTGAACGCAGCAAGTGCGCTTAGGAACTGAATTTTCATAAACATATTTTTAATAGTAAATATGTCTCTCTAATGCAAGCAGGCATAACCTATATAGTATAACCGGGATAACCTATAGAGTAGAAACAATTTACCATATTTCATCAAAATAGCTTATTGTTTGAAAATGTACAAAAATTTTCCCAAGAAAAAAATTTAATGTTTTGAAGAAAACTGATTTCCTAGCCAACAAACCTGAGGTTAATAGCAAATTGGTTTATTGAAATTTGAAGCATTTAATGAAAATTCGCTACCAAAATGCACTTACTGCGTCTCGATTTTTTTCTTACAAACATGCATCATATTTAAAAAAAATTAAACGCAATAATATAAGGATTCTCGAAAAAAAATTGTAGGTGTCGCCAACGACTTATGGGCCATCCTGTGATTGTCAGAGTATGTTTATAAGCTGCAGCTCAAGACACACTATAGATAACGTATACAACTTTTTTTCGTATCTTGTATAATAACAGTTATATTGAGTTTTACCGTAGAAATGCGTCACTCTGTATAAATGTAAACAGATAAAAACTGAAACTAAACCCGGATATTGATTCTAAGGGGCATAGTTTGCGCACATTTGAAGAAGTCATTTTAAAATTCAAAAGTCGCTGTCTCCTCATTAAATTATTATTTCTTTTCTACGAAAACTAGCTAAAAATTATAGACCGTTAAACCATAAACTTAACTATAACTACCACCAAAGCATCAGAGAAGGGGTCTATGTGAAATGAGATTTCTGAAA
Organism: Tillus elongatus; assembly: GCA_964006375.1. Taxonomy (NCBI): domain Eukaryota; kingdom Metazoa; phylum Arthropoda; class Insecta; order Coleoptera; family Cleridae; genus Tillus; species Tillus elongatus. The sequence continues at coordinate 183,183,296 of OZ023263.1, forward strand.
ACATTTTGTAAAATGAAGGACAATGACGGTTGAAGCTGAAACTTAAGGGTTTGCAGAACACTCTTCCTGCGGCATTTTCTTTTTAATCCCTATTTTTTTCAGGTTCTTTGCCTAAATATTGCGAATGTTGACGTTTTAGATCGCAATTTTGACGTTTTGAGGAAAACTCCATTCTACTTTAACTTTCTTGTCTTCAAACTTACAGACCTAGATTTCGTTACGTGGTTCACTCTCTATAATACAAACACGCGTACCAAATTTAGTTGCCCTTACTTTGTTATTTCCTTAGATATAATTTTCTTCTGAAAGAAGACACCACATTTTTCGGGAAAACCTGCGCCGATTTTCCTGGGTAACGAACTTGTCCAAGCAGCCAGTTGTAAAAGGAACGTACTCACCAAATTTTATCAAAATCAGCCCATTATTTTTTTGAGTTATGGGTGTGATACCTATATATATATATATATATATATATATATATATATATATATATATATATATATATATATATATATATATATATATATATATATATATATTCTTCTGGTTTTCATGAAAAAGCTTTTTTAGCAAATTTGTGTTGAAAAAATTCGCTTACGAGATAACGATTTTAAACCTAGGACACCTAATGTGTGCATCTATATCTATATATATATATATATAAATATATATATATATATATATATATATATATATATATATATATATATATATATATATATATATGTATATATATATATATATATATATATATATATATATATATATATATATATATATATATATATATATATATATATATATATATATATATATATAGGGTATCTTTACGACTTATCATGTGAACAGGGGTTGTGAACGGGTGTTCTTATGTGGTGTTTCGCAGCATCCGTAAAAGTTAAAGCTGAATTTTTGTTATAAAAATATCTTTATATTTTTCGCATAGGTTCAATATTTTTCTCTTTCTCTTCATCATTAAGATGAGATGTTCCTATGAGGCAAGTAAAATCGAGAAAAGCATCATCTTTACTCTCCTTTGATAACTGGGATTGTACGTCGTAACCGACAATCGTCTCGACTTCCATTGGCTTATAAAAATTAATCGAAATTAAATTTTGAGTTTTTCGTTATATTGGTACAGTACAAATACCATTACATGCTGAAGCAATTGGATTTTGGGTGCTAAAGGTTGACTCATTTATTTCAGGTAACAGAACGAAGCCATTTTCTATGTTAACTGAAGTTCTAATGGTATCTCTACAAATCTGTTTGAATGGTTTAAAATTTGCGGGATTCAAGTAAAAGAAAAATAGTATTTCAATGTTATTAATTTTTAAGGCTTGTTTTTCATAATCTAGCTGTGATCTAACCCAATACCCTTCGGTTTAGAGGCACACGTTGTTACCACTGAACCAACTAGGCTCATACACAGTCTCTATTTTATAACATTTTGTGTTAACTGTAGCTGTCGTGACAACATAGTACCTGCTTCCGCACCGAGATGGCGACTCTATTGTTCATCTCATAATAGTCTACGGAATCCATAAACCAGGAGACCAATGTGGTATAATAAAAGTAAACTCTGTATATAGTTTCTAATGGTACTAGAAAAAGTTGTGAACCTACTTGCGACAACTTTGTAGTGAAATCTATCTAATACTTGTAACAATTCTTTACTCGTGAGTTCTAAGAATTGAGGCAAGAAGCGATACGTACACAGTAATAAATTTGCAAGTATATTTTATTTAGACTAATGTGTATAAAATGAAATAATTATACGTTTAAACAAACTCACTCAAAATTCTGGTAATTACTTGTCCTTGTCCATAATAGTTTTCAACGTAAATAATAATTGAACAAATGAACTGATATCTCCTGCGGCGGTAGATCCTCCGGTGGAAGTGTTGGCTTGCGGTGTCGACACCTTGCTGGGTTGTTGGCAAAGATCTCTGAATAACTTTAACCGGGGCGTACCTTGACTCTTAACAACAAGTTGTACTGCACTATCGTACTCTAGGAAACTTCTTGATGTAATTTAATACCTCTAGTGATAATATGCTGTACAACAAAAAGGATGGCGGTGAACGTCAGGGTGTCTAGCAACGTCCAGCTTGACGTTCTATCACCTAATGCTTCTAGGGTCGTTCTTGCGGGGCGCTCAGTACCTCTCACCAGCGTTGACGCCTTTAGGGCGCTCACAAACCAGTCAGGCTCACTACAACTTTCTAAAAAAATTGGCAATTATCTAACAAGGGAACGTTCGTACCATGTAGAGCATATCTTCTCTGAACGCTATAATAGTTATATCGTGGCAAAATAATAAGACCAATAGTATTAAAATATGTTTGTTATAAAATCTTTATTTGTAGCCAAGCGAGCAGAGAATAAATAAAAGAAGTAATTCCATCTCCTCCGCGTGTCTCCATCAAACTCGCAGGATCTAGTTGTCTGGCGGCAAATTTATATTTATATTTGGATTTGTAAACGGTAATGTAGATCAGACGGAATTGAGCAATAAGTTTGCGTCTTCCGGAAGACTAGTTGCGTCTAGATATCTACATTTAAAGGACACATTCCAATTTCCTTGGGCGGAAGCGGAAATTCACATTTACTTATCATAATATGATATCTGATCACATAGCCATATTTCCATTGTAATAAAGCTAAATTTAATGAACTTTATGCAAACGAGGCGATTAATGACGAATATAAACGGCAAATGCCTATTAACACAATCTAGTAATTGTAGTAGGTTCTGCTGAAAATGCAACAAGAAATTGTAAAAGGAGTGTTTTAATTAAAAACGTAAGTCGTCAATTTTGACTACCACATGAAAAATGTTGCGCTGGACATGGACGTATAACATACCACAAAAATTTATACAGGCTGTTTCTTAACCTTTCTCAGATAATAGACACCTTCTCTATTTCTATACGCACCTAATTTTAAGGAAAAAAGCCATTAATGTTGCTTCGTTTGAAACACAGGGTATGAAAAGCCTTTTTTCTTTTCTTTTTCTTTTCACTAACTACCTAATCGGTACGGCAGTTATTATCTTGATAAATTATTTAAAAACTTTGAGTAATGATGTCGCGTGAACAAAAGTAAAATAAATTGTTGAAAATATCCTCCATGAACAAGTGTCCATCCATCTACTCTATGTGCTAATTGTCTCTTACGCGTTGGAAAACTTCGGAATTGGTGCGAATCGTAATAAAACCGTTGATACAATGTTGAAGCTCCTACATAGTTTTAATAGGGGTAGTAAAATATTTTTTAAGGTGACCCTAGAAATAAAAGTCCAAAGGATTAAGATTCGGCGAACAAGATGGATATAGGTGAGGCCTACTTCTACCTATCCAACGACCAATATACGGTTAATCCAAATAATCTCTAACACCTACTGCTAAGTGAACGCGAGCACCGTAGTTGATGAACCACATTAAAACTCTCGTTCTTAATGGCACTGCTCGAGTACAATCCGTCCCCAAAAAACGATCCAAAGCGCTTCCTAGCAACTACAGGCCTATTTCTCTCTCCTTTCAGTCGTCTCTAAAGTGATGGAAAAGTATATAAATACCTAATTACTAAAATTTCTTAAAAAACGCAGTCTAATCCACGACAGGCAGTATGGATTCCGTCAGCGCAGATCAACTGCCGACCTTCTTTCCTTTCACACGCATTCTCGGAACAAGTCTATGGAACTACACAGCGAATCCCAGACTGTCGCTCTAGAAATATCCAAAGCATTCGACCAAAACTCTGTACGTGGACAGCAAATTTCCTTTCCAACCGGAGCATTTCTGTTGTCGTGGATGGCCATTCCTCTAAACTGTATCCAATTAATGCAGAAGTTCCTCAAGGTTCAGATTTAGCCCGTACTTTGTTTCTTATCCACATCAATGACCTCCTATCTAGCACATCCAACCCAGTTCATAGTTACGCGGACGACAGCACCCTCCACTCAAATATACAATATTCTAAACCCGTGTCTTTAGCCCAATTAGATGAGGATCGCAGACTCATGGAGGGTTCTGTCTCCGTGGATCTCCAAAAAATATTAGACTGGGGAAGTAGAAATCTTGTACAATTCAACCCCACCAAATATCAGTCTTGCTTTCTTTCTCATAATAGATACACCAGCCCTAGACACATCACAATGAACAACCAAGTTATTCAAAGTAATGAGTCCTTTTCACTTGTTGGCATTTCTGTGGATCGAATTCTCAATTGGCACCAACATGTTTCTTTTCTCTTCCGAGCTCGCAAATACTTTTCACCAGCTATTCTCTATACCTTATATACTTCACAAATGAGACCAAACCTCGAATACTGCTCCCTCATCTGGGGTGCCGCTGCCGCTTCTACACTCGCTATCCTGGACTCCATTCAGAAGAGAGCTGTACGTCTAGTCGGTGACCCTACCCTCACCCAAAGGCTGCTACCCCCACCGACGTGCCGTTGGTGATCTCTTTCCCCCCCCCTCTCTCTCTCTCTCTCTCTCTCTCTCTCTCTCTTTTATAGATATCTGCACGGACACTGCTCAGAGGAGCTTCCTTCCATAGATTCCCCACCTGCTGCCCCCAATAGATCTACCAGGGGAACAGAGCTAATGCACCCTTTTACTGTCCAGGTCATCAGACATAGAACATCTTGTTATGCCCGCTCTTTTGTCCCGAGGACTTCCAAGTTGTGGAATTCCTTGCCGGCACATGTTTTTCTTTCTCCTCCGAACCTCCAAACCTTCAAGTCCAGAATTAACAAGTAGCATCTTTTCTCCTTGTCGACACCCACGGTACGATAGTATTTAGGCTGTAAGCCCTCGTGGTTGAAATATATCAATTTTGGCAATTGATCTCCAGTGAGATTCTACTAGACGTCACCATTAAGTCGATTGGGAAAAAATGCGGTCCTAAACGATCTCCGGTAATCCCTGCTCAAACATCAAATGAAAGTATATGCTGGTGATGTTCTTCTATGATAGCATGAGGGTTATCCTCATCCCAAATATGGCTATTAGGAAAATTCGAAAAACCCGCTTCATCTGTAAATAGGATTAATTGCGGAAAATTCGTGAATCTTAAAAAAAAAATTTTTGGAAGCAATTACAAAAATTAACTCGAGTTGAATAGTGTCGACGCAACAAAGCATGCATGTTTTGTAAGTAATAAAGATAAAGTATGTGTGTGTTTTGTTTCTCTATCGTCGGCTTATTTACGCGACTATGGCCAATCGCCGACGCCAGGTAGCAGTTTTACCTCACTCTCCTGGAAATTTTGACAAACTCCTACCTTTCTGATATATATATATATATATATATATATATATATATATATATATATATATATATATATATATATATATATATATATATACTATATTACATTTTTCTCAAAAATTCGATCACTTTTATTTAAAATAACTTACTAAACATTTATTATTAATTACGAACATCTCACTAAAAATTATTTCTACGGACACTAAAAACATTTCTGCGAAAACTTTTTAAATTGAGAGTGCCTGTATACGGCAGCTCGATTTTTTCGATGCGTAGTACAAACCAAAAGCTATCTGAATGCGCCATTTCCATGAGGCTCAGTTCTCTATTGGTACAAACGCCTTTTTATAGTTTGTGATATGTGTTTGTGCAATGTGCCAAAAACGTGAGAAGTTGCAAAAGAATTAAAATAACTCAAAAACGATGAATGGTATCTTTTTTTTTCCTTACAAACAGGCATTATAATTCAATGAAAAATTCAAACATGCAACAACATAAGGGGTGTTCTATAAAAAAAAGTGTGTATCACCAACGACTGTGATTATCAAAATAATTTTATAAGATGCAGCTCAAAGCACCCTTGTAATTAAGGTATACAATTTTTGCTCGTATCTTGTATATAAACAAAAATATTGAGTGTTACCGCAGAAAGGCGTCACCCTGTATATGTGTAAACAAACAAAAACTAAAACTCACCCCGTAAATGGGTTTTAGGGGTTCTAGTTCGCGCTTATTTGAAGAAATCTTTTAAAAACGTAAGTCTACGAAAATTTGCTAAAATATAGACTATTAAACCATAAACGCTATAGCTGAAGCTACTGCCAAAGCTACAGAAAGATAGTCTATTTGAAATGGATTTTCGGATAACATTTTAGTAAAATGAAGGACAATGATTGTTGAACCTGAAACTTAAGTGTTTGTAAAATACACTTATTATAGCATTTGTTTTGCACAATCAGTATTTGTTTCAGATTATTGGTCTGAAAATCGCAAATTTTTACGTTTAAAATCGCGACTTTGACGTTTTAGGAAGGAACATTGAAAATTTAAAAAAAATCTGTTACTTCTTAACTTTTTGCGTTAAGAAAACTTAACTGTTGTATGTAATGTTCAATTGGTTTTGTTCACCACACGAAACTTATTGTTCTTGTGCCAGCACAATAACAAAGTTCCCACCAGACTGTGCAAAAGATAAAGGTGTACCGCTATTTTCAATATTTCAATTGTTTTTGCAAATTTCTAATTTATATATTTATTTTTGGTGGATTTACTGGAATTTAAATATACATTAGGTTTCATCAATATGTTTTATCAGACCCAATTCACCGTTGAGAATGTCAGTGAACATGGGAATAATTCCAAGGATCAAACACATATTTGCGTATCGACGGCACAGTGTTGAACCTTATCACTACTGATTGACTTTAATGTAGTGAAAGTGTAAATAATAGGACTCAACATCTACAAATTATATCATTTTGGTCGGACAACCTCCAGTTTTCCGGACAGAGTACGCCTTTTCAACAAAACCATAATATTTCAATAAAGTACATAGTACATAGTACCAGAAGCTTTAAATAGTTCAGCAGCACAAGCACAGCCATCAGACTAATGTCGGAAATAGAAATACTATCACACGTGATACAAACAAAGGAGGTTTGTAAGCGCGCATGCGCGGGTATATGTTTATTATTATTATTATTATTATTATTATTATTATTATTATTATTATTATTATTATTATTATTATTATTATTATTATTATTATTATTATTATTATTATTATTATTATTATTATTATTATTATTATTATTATTATTATTATTATTATTATTATTATTATTATTATTATTATTATTACAATTATTAACATGTATCGGTAGTTTATTTAGAAAAACAAAACCTAGAATATAAAGACAATATTCCCGCCAATAACTTGTTCTAGTATGTTTTTTGATGCTCCATGTTAAAAGACCACAAATCATTTTTTCTGGTGTGCCAAGCTTTTCTTTCATTATGCGTGATTTCAGCCGATTTTTAAAAACATCTAGGTATAGTTTAAGTGGTTCAAGGTTTTTAGATGATACAGTCAGGACGTTATAAATAGTACTTTCGCACAGGCTACAAAGATAATTACATAGAGTAAACAAGCTATTTGAGGGACTAAAGCCTCCATATATCTGGTTAGTTAGGAGCGGATGGCCAGTGATATTTTTAATTATGGTTGAGATAATAGGCCATAAAGGTTTTGCCTCTCTGCATTCCAATAATAAATGCCATGAGGTTCCAAGGCCACCACACCATGGACACCGATCTGAGTTTACTACTCCTGTCCCATTAAGAAAAAAATCTGGACGCAACAAGTGGGTTATGGAACTGAATTTTTATAAAAATGATTTTAATAGGCAAATATATCATTTTAATGCAAGCAGTCATCAATTTGGTTACCGGTATAACCTATATAGTAGAAACAATGTGCCATATTTTATCAAAATAACTTATTGTTTGAAAATTTACAAACATTTTCAGACAATAAACTTTAAATATTGGTTTCCTAGCCAACAAACCGTAGGTTAATAGCAAATTGAGTTATTGAAATTTGAAGCATTTATTGAAAATTTGCGACCAAAAGGCACTTACTGCGTCTCGATTTTTTTTCTTACAAACATATTTTGATAAAAAATGCAATAAAATAATGGTGTTCGAAAAAAAATTGGAGGGATCACCAACGACTTATCGGCCAGCCTGTGATTGTCAAAATAATTTTATAAGATGCAGCTCAAGACACTATATAAACAACTTATCCAATTTTTATCGTCTCTTGTATAATAGTAATTATATTGAGCTTTACCGTAGAAATGCGTCACCCTATATATATATATATATATATATATATATATATATATATATATATATATATATATATATATATATATGTAAACAGATAAAAACTGAACGCAAACCCGGATATGGATTCTAGGGGGCCTAGTTTGCGCTCATTTAAAGAATATTTTTTTTAATTCTAAAGTCGCGGTCTCCTCATTGACGAATTTTTTGTACGAAAATTAGCTAAAAATTATGGACCGTTAAACCACAAAATTAACTAGAACTATCGCCAAAGCGTCGGAGAGAAAATAACTAACTTGTTGCATATCAGCCTTTTTTGTAAAACTTCGATCTTTTATGCCTGTTGACAAACATCACAAACACTGTTTAGTCCACCCACTAACATTAATAAAAATCGTAAAGGAATAATTTGCACTTGTGTATTAAAATTTACAAATAACACAAATATTCTGTCAACTGAAATTGAAAACAGATAACCGATCTAAAAATATACGATAAGCGTCAGTTACAGCGTGTAACTGACCTGCGCAATGATATCAAATGTTCCGTTGCTAGGTAACGACTCAGATATACTAGATCTCATATGCCTATAAACCAGTTTTTACCATTGTCAATAAAAAGCGGTGATATTAAATAGAAATGTTTCAAATTTTAATATCTCAATTTTCTGTAAACCTATAAATCTGAATTTTGATGCATGGTTAGGTCTTTCCCAATACAATATGCCCACCAAATTTCATCTAAATATATTTGTAATTTTCGAAGAAAATATTTTTTTTCGAAAGAAAACTCAATATATATATATATATATATATATATATATATATATATATATATATATATATATATATATATATATATATATATATATATATATAAACATATAAAAATCGAAACTGACCTTGGATATGGGTTCTAGAGACCCAAATTCGCGCTCGTTTGAAAAAAAAATATTTGCAAAGCCTCACTATCGATACCTCTCTATTAGTAAATTTTTTAATAAAAATTCACTAAAATTGGGCCGCAAGCTCATTTTTGGAAACCTTAAAGCCGTTGTCATCTTGTGACCAAGGGTTGGGAAAAAAGGGAACTACCCCAGTGGACGGGGTCATCCGACCAAACCCCGACCAAGGGACTACAGATATAAAAAACTTTAATTGTGCGGGTGTATGTGTGTGTTTTAACTCAAAAGAAAACCATGTTCCTTGCCAAATGCTAGAGTTCATTAATAAACCTGTACATATTGCAACGTAATCTACATCGCTCAAACGTCTATAAATTTTGATATCAGATATACGGAACATATTTCTGCACTTATAAATAATTCAATAATTCAAGCATGAACAAGAATAATCTTATATCTCATTCATTATTAATTTAATTTTATGTAACTCTTTCCATATAAGTCATTTATACAAAGTCTTTAAATAATCAACAGTTTTATAATTAGCTTGAAACTAATTTAAATCGTCATCAAGAGACCTGAGCCTCAGCTTTCACCAAACAAGTTCGTGGAAAATGCTAAGATGTTCAGACATGAACAATGATTAATTATTACATTATTTATTTCCTACTCTCGATTTGCAATCGAGCATGTATTATTTGTCTTCGAAGGCAAGGAATTTCCAGCTCTTGTATGTGACCTACTCAAACACCTGTGGGTATGATGTGCAATGCCACGATGTTTTGCTGTAACAAGTTTGATTTGCAACCGACTTTTAATTCAAGAAACATATAAATCCCTACGTCAGTACATTTCTCCAGTGTGTTTTCCAATGTCAATCTGTAAACGTTCTAAATCAGCGATTATAAAACTGTTGTGACATAAATTAAATAAAGAAACATTAGTAATAACATGTAAATGTACGATTTGTTTTAGAATTAAGTATTTACCATTTTTAACATTACCCATATATATATATATATATATATATATATATATATATATATATATATATATATATATATATATATATCTTTAGGAATATTGCACTACACTGTAATCACTTTTAAATATACACTTTATTTGTTTGCTGTACATTTGTGATGTCTTATTGGTTTGCGTGGACTGCAGTTTCGAACCGTCCCGGTTCATCATCAGCACAGTAGCGTGCTGATGATGAACCGGGACGGTTCGAAACTGCAGTCCACGCAAACCAATAAGAAATGACAAACGTACAGCAAACAAATAAAGTGTATATTTAAAAGTGATTACAGTGTAGTGCAATATTCCTAAAGATATTAAAGCCACACAAGGTAATAACGCACAAATAATTAACACCAATAACGAACATACTAATAACACGTGTACAGTGAGTAACTACAAAATAGGGAAAATTCCAGAAACATGAATACAACACAAGATAATAACACACAAAATGGCCAACATGACAGCGATAACATACAGACAAACATCAAATTATTCAAAAATACTTACAGGAAAATATATTATAACAAAGCCAACATATACTTCAATAGAGAATGTCTAAGATACAAATTAACACCAAAATACGCTAAAATCACTGTTCATAACCATACCAATACGGCCAAATACACCCAAACACAAGCAGAAAAACTATACATCACGAACGAAATCAAACATCAATACAGCAACATAACCACACTTACAAAAAAATTATATAGACTTCATCTTTTATTAGCAAACCAGATGAAATACGACACATGGACACAAACATATAACAATATAATGCACAACATAAAAGAGTAGCCTGCTGATGATAAACCGGGACGGTTCGAAACTGCAGTCCACGCAAACCAATAAGAAATCACAAACGTACAGCAAACAAATAAAGTGTATATATATATATATATATATATATATATATATATATATATATATATATATATATATATATATATATATATATATATATATATATATATATATATATATATATATATATATATATATATCCATTTAGAAGTGTTGTTCTTGCAACTGATCATATATCCAAGTCTCCCTATAACCAAATCTCCTTTTATCTTATAACCCTTCTCCCGTTTGTGTACAGTAGATAAAAACATCTAAAATGAAAAGTTGTGAAATTTAAAGGAATTTTTATTGAGACAAATTGTAAAATTACAACTAAAACTGTTAGCAAACAGTCCATTAAAAATCCTAAGCGCATTTCTAATAGTTATGGTCTTTTGGGCCATTACGCTGATATAATTACGAGCGTAATCTTGTAGAGTAATAGAACGATGTGAAACCGAGCGGAAAAGAATTATCTTGCGGATATTTGTCAGCGCATAAATGTTCTGAGTAACTGAAAATAAGTGTGTGAGTACATAACACTTCATTCGATTATCTGTTGCTTACAATGTATAAAATCCAAAGAATAATGTGCAATTTTATTTCGCAAAGTGTTATGTTTAAACAACCATAAGTATATACACCATAGGTCATTATAGATGTAACGTATTCAAGTGAACCGCCTTCAGTAAAGCGGTAGTAAGGATACTAAGATATTTAGCCATCGTGATTTGTGTTATGAGGCTGCCTGTTACCTTTAATATGCTGTTATCCCACAAAAATCGAGATATTTAATACAAGATTGGGTACTGGCGTCTCTTAACTCTTGGATTAACTATTTTACTACCGATTTTGTAATGCCTATAATTGTTAAATGATTTTGTTGCTACTTGGTGCCTTTTGTAAACATCTTGATACTATACATTGTGAGGATTTTAAACGGTTTCAATCGGATATCTGAAAAACCGACCAGAGTTGTTTGCTAAAAATTTGGTGAGGTAATAAGTAGGCTGAGTGACAATTTTTTAAATATTTTTGACATTTACCTCTCCTCCTAGTTTTGGAGGGACGATGTCACGTTATAAATGCCATATGAACAAGTGGTTTTTATCACAAATGCGATTCTCCGTGAAGAACTGAATATGTACGTAGAAAAGCATTGCCTTTGCTCTACTGGTTGCATACATACGGATTTTTCAGTAAATAAAATTAGAGTAAGAACTAGCATAAGGTACTTTAAGTTTAACGATGGTTGTGTTCTGAAAGGATTTCCAAATGTCATTATTAATTAATTCATAACCAGATTATGTTTAAAGATATGTTTGTTCCAACAAATCCAACAGCTTTAGTAGAACAATATATATTTTCTATGAACTTCATTACTTTTATATATAAAGATGTCCCAATAGTGTGTGATTCCTCTTAATATCTATTGCCCTAAGAGCTAGCCGAAAAAAACTTTGAACAAAATTTTCTAGGCTACGCTGTGAAAATACCCTCAACTTTGTGGAACTTCCAGATACATCGGAAGTAGCTATTAACTTCGTTATTTCAAATGGCATGTTACACTTTTTATTGGATTTTTGGTTCGACATAATAAATAAGTATCACTTTGTGTAGCATTTCTTATAGCAGTCTTTGATATTTGTAAAAATATTACGACTCTTTTTTTTGCTCAGATTTATATGTTATTTCAAACGTATGCTGAGGGCAGAACTTTGAGTGTTGCTGCCTTAAATTAGAAATATCACTAGACGATACTCAAATATTCGAAATATTAAAAAAATAATTTATCATCTTTTTACAGGTTGTATTTTGTTGGGTTATAACATACCTAACTTTAGAGTGGCGTAGCTTGTTGTTTTTCACAAATGGAACTCCCTATTATTTTATAAATTGAACAGATAGACCATATAATTCTACATCGACGCAGTGTGGGTTTTGCTATTGCTATTGTTGATAGTTTTCGAGTTACAGTGGTTTGTTTTACTTTCGCTTGTAAAAATAATGGTATTGCCACTGTATGAGGCACAGAGAATGTGAATAATTTCAGGTGACAGCTGAACGTTAAGGACAGTCAACAGTTTTTACATCTCCATTGTTTGAGCTTACTTACGTCTAATAAATGTTTCTTTGAAATCTTAATAGGACTAGAATTATCAGACCAAAAATTTGCTGCAAATTATTCGATCATATCCGCGTAACTAGATATTGTGTTGACACAAAAATTTACAGAATGCAACTGCGTGCAATGATTGTTATATGAGACCTATTAATATTTTACTATACAAAAAGCAAAACACAGTTTAATAAAGGTAATTGTAATTATGCGAACCAGGAAATTAATTAAACCATACCAGAACTATAATAACAATAATAATAATCCACAGTGTATATTTCACAATTGACGTTACAGTTCGCAAAAAAAGGTCCAACAATTTGACAAAACATTTTGTCTAAGGAGCTTTGGTTCGGATATGTTTGTACGTACACTCGTACAAACGGGATGCTAGAAAAAAATGTCGTTGATGTTTGTCGATAATAAGTGCCATATGAACTAATTCTTCAGTATTATAATTAACTTTTATTTAAATAACTCAAAAGTTAGAACATAACACTTGGATCAAACACCTGCGAAGTGACATTAGTTCTAGTTTTGAAAAGGTGAGGTGTCATCTCACTATATATATATATATATATATATATATATATATATATATATATATATATATATATATATATATATATATATATATATATATATATATATCAGTTGTTACATTCTCAGTGCATCCTGTATCTGGCAGAATACAGTTTTTATAAGCGGAAGCAAAACAAACAACTATAACTCGAAAACTATCAACTATAGCTATAGGGAAACCCATACCACGTCGATGCAGCATTTATTGGTCTACCCGATCGATCCATAAAATATGGTGTTCTGTTTGAAAACCACAAGTTATACCACTTTAAAGTTAGGTATTTTTCAATCCAAAAAATACATCCTATATAATGATGATAAATTATTCTTCAACTATTTTAAGGAATTGAATGCTGTCTACTGATATTTTGAACTTAGGACAGCAAAACACAAAACTCAGCCCACAGCATACTTTCGATGTAACATATAAGTCTGAGTCGTCATATTATCACAAATATCAGATGGCTAGAAGGAATGTTACACAAAGTTACACTTATTTTTTAATGTCTACCCAAAATTTAATAAAAAGTATAACATTCCATTTGAAATAACTAAGTTAATAGCTACTTCCGGTGTAACCGAAAGTACCACAAAGCTGAGTTTGCCCAATCTAGCCTAGATAATCACAAGAAAATTTTGTTCAAAGTTTTTTCAGTTAGCTCTTAGGGCAAGTGGTATAAAAAAGAATTACACATTATTGTGACACCCTGTATATATATATATATATATATATATATATATATATATATATATATATATATATATATATATATATATATATATATATATATATATAACGTGTGTGTGTGTGATGTATGTCCATATTTCACGTAAAGATAGAACTAACCTATAACAGTTACAACAACAAAATAACTAAACAACAACGGTAATAAATTACACTTTATACAATGAAAATATCGACATACATCGTTTCATTTTTGTTTATTGCAACTTTTTTTAAAAAGATAGTAAGATTTATTTTGTTTCATTTATTTAATTAGGAATAAGGATATCCAAGAAATGGGAATTCATTAAATCGGTGTGCTCATTTAAAACAAGCTGGCTATACTAAGTGAGATATAAGACACGAAGCACGTGCCGCCACCTCGTTTCGAAACCAAATAGGTAGTTGTCACGGCAGCTCCAAATAACACAAAGTGTTAAAAATAGAGACTGTATACAACCAACTAACAATTTAGTAAATTGACAGCCCTGGCCCACTTCTACCCTAATATAGGGACCAAGTATGTAAGGCTAGATGCATTCTCATCACAATTAAAACCGTAGACCGGTTTCGCTCTAATTAGAGCTCGTCACTACGGCACATTACTCGTAGCGAAAATACACCTATAAAGTAATACGGCTATGGTAGCCAGCCTTCCAACACCAAGTGAGATATAAGGCACGAAGCACGTGCGGTCACCTCGTTGCGGAACCAAGTAGTATGTTGTCACGGCAACACCCAATAACACAATGTGTTAGAAATAGAGACTGTATACAACCAACTAACAATTTAGTAAATTGTCAGCCCTGGCCCATTTCTACCATAATATAGGGACAAAGTATGTAAGGCTATATGCATTCTCACCACAATTAGAACCGTAAACCGGTTTGTGTTATTTTCATCTGCCGTGACAACATACTACTTAGTTCCACAACGAGGTGGCAGCACGTGCTTCGTGTCTTATAGCTCACTTAGTGATGGAAGGCTGGATACCATAGCTGTATTACTTTATAGGTGTATTTTCGCTGCAATTAGTATGCCGTACTGACGACCTCTAATTAGAGCGAAACCGGTATATGGTTCTAATTGCGATGAGAATGCATCTAGCCTTACAAGGTAGCTGTTGTGTTTCATTACATACATATATAGTTATATAAACATATAGATCGCCTGATTAGCCAACTTTTGTACGAAATTCGCAAAAAAATTGAGTTTTTATGAGAAATTCCATTTAATCATTTACAAGAACCTACTACCATAGCACACCAGCTTCATTAAAACTTTTTAGTTATATATTTCCTACCCTTAACAAATTTGTTTTTTAGTAAGTAAATATTTTTTATAAAAATCAAGAAATATTACCAATTAAGTAGTGGCTATATCAAATCGACTTACACATTATTTTCCTATTAGAAGTGGCTCCCTGTGGTTCTGGGATAAGAGCGTTTGCTTTTGGACCCAAGAGTCCCAGGTATAATTTCCAGTAGAAACCTCAAATTATTTTACAGTATATATTGTAAATTAAAATCGACCTAGGTTGTGGCATTGTGTTTGAGTAAGTTTCCTGTTGCGTCCTTCAGAAGGGGCGTTAAGCCGTCGGTCCCGTGTACCATGCGATGGTGGCCACGTTAAAGATCCCTAATCACCTCATAGAAAGGAAAGATTTGACAGAATTTAGAGGATAGTGTGGTGAAACTGCTCCCTAACGTCGATGAATGGCCATAGTCGTGGAAATAGACCAACGCTAAAGACAAAAAATAGTAGGACTGTAAAAATGTAAGACGCACCTGATAATCTGGTACCTGCGTTTTTCAGCACGGAGAAGAGATACACATGTAAATTCTCTGATTGAATTTCCGATTGAACAATCCCGATTTCGTAGCACAAATAATGAAATATGGAACGTATATGAAATCATAATGCCAAATGAACATCGATCATTGAAATAGGGTGTTGAATTTTTCAAAGGTGGCCATTAAATTCCATCCATAGCTAAGGAAGACCGAGAACCACAGTGGAAGGCTTAAGTATTACTGCTGTGCCTATCTCTCTCTAGCTAAACACAATATTGGTAGCGTTAGAAAGGAACAGGCTGGGTAGAGGCTTTTTTCACTGGGATGGAAATATCTTGCGGTCGACAAGTTAACAAAGAGAAGCTGTCGGCAAGTCGAGAAAATGACATTCCAATGTCTGCACGCGGTTTTTCACATCCACTGGCACTATGGGGAGAAAGTCCTGTAGGAGAGAGGCTTGTAATCGATATCCTTTGGGAATTTCGGCGCATTAATCATTTCCCGGCATATTCTCTATATTGTCCATAATTTGTAGCTTTATTGAAAGAAACCGAAAGTGTCTGGCTAGTTTGGCCAGGAGACTGTATACACATAAAATTGAACAAACTTAGTAGCCACTTTAACGAAATACAGCGAATTAACGTTATAGAGGGATATCACAATGGTTCTAAATTTATTTGTACGTCAAAATAAACACGTCTTACATTAAAGCCAGCAAGCAGCAATGGCTATATGGTAGCGAATTTTCACAAAATATAATTTAACTGAAAGCTCTAATTATTAGTGAATTTTCTTAACGAAAATTCACTAATAGAGAGGTATCGATGGAAAGATTATTGGAAAATTTCCTTAAATGAGCGCGTATTAGGGCCTCTAGAACCGAAATCCAAGGTCAGTTGAGAAGTTTATATATATACCATTTTGTCGTCCTTACTTTGTTAATTCTGGAGATATAATTTTTTTTCGAATGAAAACTCAAAATTTTCCCGGAAAACCTCGTACGATGTTCCTAACTAACAAACTTATCCAAGCCATTTACAAAAGGAAGGCACATGCCAAACTTTATCAAAATCGGCTCATTATTTTTTGAGTTATCGGTGTGATACATATATATATATATATATATATATATATATATATATATATATATATATATATATATATATATATATATATATATATATATATATATATATACATACATACATATATATATATATATATATATATATATATATATATATATAAATTGAAACTGACCCCAGATATGGGTTCTAGGGGTCCTAGTTCGCGCTCATTTGCAAAAAATTTAAAAAATTCAAAAGTGGGGATCTCCCCATTAGTGAATTTTTTCTACGAAAATTCACTAATAACTTACTTAATATTAGAATGATGATATAATCTAATTTAAATAGGAAATTCGAGACAGATGGTAATATGTTTGAACGTTTATTAATTATAGATACCTGCTTGTTCAGCTGTTGGCTGCAGTAATTCTGCAAGGAAAAGGTTTATTTTAAAAGTCTTTCCTCGAGACCCTGCTCGTAGAAGTATATAGTTATTTGATAAAGTTAAACGGGTTAGAAGGAAACCCACCAATTAGTCAGTTAATTTTGCTACTGACTCTTGGGAGGTTACTAGATTAGACGGAAAACGTAAATTATAATCTAACGCGGTGAGTTTTCGCATCTATCTCTGAATAGTATAAATAGCAAAGTACAAGAAACAAAATAAGTTGGCAATGATAGCCAAACTAAAAAGACAAATCATGAGAAGGACGCAAACCATTAACAAAATGTGGGTAAAATAAGGGCAATAAGCTCCTTCAGAAATATAAAACATTCTCAGAACTGTTGAAAAATATATTTCACAAAGATCAGATTTCGTCCATGCGAAGAAAAAATTCCAAATAGATGAAATAGAAACAGCCAAAGAAGCTATTTGATCGAGTTTTGCATGTGGATCCTCTGGCTATGATTTGTTAAGAAAGGAAAAATATTCACTGCCTTCTTTAAGAACAGTTAGCAGAAGGTTACAAGGCTTTAAATTTGGTCCTGAAATTTTACACGAAATTGTATAGTTCTTAAAGCTCGAAATTATGCATTTCAGGAGAAAGACTGTGCTTTAGCCATTGATGAGATGCCGATAACTTCTGCCAAAGTGTACGATACCTCAACATGCAAGTTTTTTGGTGATGTTAACTTCTTGAGCACACAGGGCTTGCCACGCATGCTTTCGTCTGTATGATAGGTAAACATATAATACTGTAAATAGTTATTCGGATCATTAATTATGGCGTATTTTAGGTGGCATATCCACAAAAGAGGTTAAAACGGAACCACATAGTTTATGGACGCTCCCCAAGTTGTTTGGTAGTTAAACGCACCTCACAGATACGATTATGCCCAATACGACATTTCAACAACAGTGTTTTACGTTTGCTTAATTAAACTTGCTCTAAAATCTAAATAAATGCACCATTTTAGATAATTCTTTCTTAGCAGTACTATTTGATATGTTGACTTTATTTTATGTCACATATATTACAACATATTTTGAAAGATGAAAAATTTATCGCTGCTCAAAAAAAATTAATGCAGCAGAAGACTTAGTTTTTGTTATTTAGGTTTCGCAGGTTTTCCTAAACGAGTAAGAGTTATTTAGTAAATAAATATCAAAATTGGTACTCCTTTAGAAAACAGAAGTTTTGAAATCGCTCGATTAATAACGATGATATTACGAGTTCAAGTATCTATTTTGTCGCCGAGTTTGGCCTAGAACTGCGTTTTTGCCTAAACATGGTCGCTTCCGCTATATGCCTTAACTATCTCTATCTAGTAACTAACCTCTACACCATTGCTGCCCCTATTCGAAAATTCACCACACGGACCTACTGTATACTTTAATGATAATTTATTTCAATAGTTATTTATAATCTCAAATTTGTATAAAACTTCTTTCAAAATCTAATAAAAAAATTCTGGACGCAGCAAGTGCGTTATGGTAGCGAATTTTTTTTGATGAAAGCAGGCATCAAACTTGGTTGCCTATATAGTAGAAACAATGTACCATATTTCATGAAAATAAATTTATTGTTTGAAAATATATACACATTTTTCAAAAGTCTAGATGCAGCAAATGTGTTATGGAAGTGTTTCCATAAAAATGTTTTTAATAGCAAATACGAGCAGGCATCAATCTGATTACCGGTATAGCCTATGTAGTAGAAATAATGTACTATATTTTAACAAAATTACTTATGGCTCGAAAATATACAGAAATTTTCCGAAAATAAACTTAAATGTTGGTTTTCTAACCAACAAAGCTTACGTTAATAGCAAATTAAGTTATTGAAATTTGAAGGATTTAATGAAAATTCGGTAAATTTGCAGATTAGCTCCCGAACGCTTTTCAACAAATTGTTTTCTGAAACATTACTAGGAACCCACCTGGATGCACAAACCAGAAAAAAAATTTCTTGTTCACACCCCCCAAGGAAGTTATGGGACTGGGAGTGAATAGGGGTGCTGTGCTTCAAGATGTGAAAAAGACAGCTTTCAAGCCCGCTTTATTCGAATAAATATTTCCTTTTTACTACCTACCCCGCCCAGCACCCCTACTCACTCCTGGTCCCGTAACTTCCTTGGGTGGTGTGACCAAGAAATCTTTCTTGGGGTTTGTGGATCCAGGGGGGGGGTCTATGCAGGTCTCTGAAAACAGTTTTTTGGAAAACGTTCGGGAGCTAAACTGGAAATTTACCGAAAATTCGCTACCAAAACGCACCTACTGCGTCCAGATTTTTTTCTTACAAACGCATCATATTTCGATAAAAAATGTAAAAATGTTTTAACGAACTTGTTCTACGAAAATTTGCTAAAAAAATTATACACCCCTACTCACTCCTGGTCCCGTAACTTCCTTGGGGAGTGTGAACAAGAAATTTGTTTTTGAAGCTAGGGACCTACATTTTGGTACAGAGTTCATTCTTTATAATACAAACACGCGTACCAATTTGGTTGCCCTTTTGTTATTTACGGAAATATGAATTTTTTTAGAAAGAAAACACAAAATTTTCCGGGAAAACCTGGTCCGATGTTCCTGGCTAACGAACTTATGCAAGCCACTTGCAAAAGGAAGGTACTCACCAAATTTGATCAAGATCGGTCTATCATTTTTTGAGTTATCGGTCGGATATATATATATATATATATATATATATATATATATATATATATATATATATATATATATATATATTTACATATATATGTATATATATATATATATATATATATATATATATATATATATATATATATATATATATACAGGTCTCCTCATTAGCGAATTTATTTTTTTAATTCGCTAAAATGCATCTGTTTGTATAATTTTTTACATTGCCTCTCTAATAGTGACGTTATTGTGTATTATTGTGTGTTGTTGACGTTGTCAATTCCGCATATCTAGTTAATCTCATCAAATGGCTCGACTCGGCATAACACCATGAATAAAAATTACCTGATTCCGTACTAATTATAATTTGGGTCACGCCCAGCAAAACATGTGTGTACAATTTGCATGAATAATCACATACTTTCACATTCATGTGAAAATCTAATAGAATTTCAAAACTACATGAATAAATAGGGGCCGTTAACGTGTGATCTTACTATTCGGAGTGGCCCACGCATAAAACTCCAGTTCTGGCATACCGTACTCATACAGCATTGCTCTCCGGGGGCACATTATCACTGTTAGTGGCTCCATTATACATATATACACATATACATATACAAAACTTGGTTCCTGCATGTGAAAAGTATTGCCATATATTGTTGCCCTGCAGTTTTCATTGTAAAAACTATACAAATGATGTGAACAGAAAATCAATTGGATGTATCTTTTGCTTTTACCTTTGTATGACGTATGACACTAGACAGGTTTTTATGTTGCGAGAATAATGAAAATCGTGTAAATTCAAATCACTTTTTATTTTATCTGATTCTGTGGTTTCATAGCAGCAGTTTAAATTATAGGGCTTGTGATTTAAATGTATTATAATTTTTTGTTTCACAAAATAGATTTGAAACAATTCCTATCTTCAATCAATAAATCGATAAACGAACAAACCATACAGGTGATCACTTTTATCTTGCACACTATTGCTATCTTCTAAACATTTAAAGATACAGAGTCTGTTAAATTACAAAAATGTTATACATATTCATGCTTGTTGGGAAGTTGAAATGAAATTCCTGATAATTCAAGTCGTTACTAAAATGTCCTGACAAAACTGAAAAGTTGCGTTTTTAATTTCCTCTATACATTTTTAGTGAATTTTCGTAGAAAAATTCACTAATGGAGAGATCCCGACTGTTGAATTTTGAAAAATTTTTGCAAATGTGCGCCAACTAGGACCCCTAGAACCCATATCCGGGGTCAGTTTCAATTTATATATATATATATATATATATATATATATATATATATATATATATATATATATATATATATATATCACACCGTTAACTCAAGAAATGATAGGCCGATTTTGATAAAATTTGGCACGTACCTTCCTTGTCCATGTCTTGGATACGTTAGTTAGACAGGAAAATCGGACGAGGTTTTCCAGGAAAATTTTGAGTTTTCATTCAAAAAAAATTTTATTTATTTAATAAAACAGCTATGATAACCAAAAAGGGTAGGTAGATAGGTTTACGATATAAAAATTAAACTATATACCAAAATTTAGCTTTCTATGTTACAAGAAAAAAAGTTATAATAAAATATTTTGTGCCCGATGATTTCTATGAAAATTCAGTACCATAACGCACTTGCTGCGTCCAGGCTTTTTATTATTTAAGCGAATGCTATGATAGTTGGTAGGTTTAGATAAGTCGTCACGAGTTACCTACTGCCCATTTCAGAATTTTCTAGGCCTACTAGATCATTAGGTTTTCATAGACAACTTTAGATTTCTTTATGGCAGCCATATTGGATTTTAAATGGTTGAATAAAGAAAAAAAAGTTCGGGACTCAGCAAGTGCGTTATGGTAGTGAATTTTTATTAAATGCTTAAAATTTGAATAACTCAATTTTCTGTAAAGTGAGAAAGTTAAGTTTTGGTATGTGATAAGGCCTTTCCTAAGGCAACGTAATCACCAAATTGAATTGAGATAGGTTTGTAATTTTTAGAGAAAAAAGTTTTTTTTAAAGATAACTCAAAATTTGAATAACTACATTTTTTATAAACTTAGAAAGTTGACTTTCGGTATGTAGGAATATCTTTCTCAAGGAAACATATCCATAAAATTTCATTAAAATAACTACGTAATTTTCGGAGAAAAATTTTTTTTTCGAAATAAAACTCAAAATTTTCCTGGAAAATCTTGTCAGATTTTTCTGGATAACGAATTCATCTAAGCCATTAATAAAAGATAGGTACTTGTTGCGTTTAATCGAAATTATTTTTTGAGTTATCGGATGGGATACATATATATATATATATATATATATATATATATATATATATATATATATATATATATATATATATATATATATATATATATATATATATATATATATATATATATATATATATATATATATATATATATATATATATATATATATATATATATATATATACATATAAAAACTGAAACTGAACCCGGATATGGGTTCTAGGGATCCTAGTTCGCGCTCATTTCAAAAAATATTTGCAGAGTCTCATCATCGATACCTCTCTATTAGTGAATTTTTTAAAATAAAAATTCATTAAAATCACGATGTCAATGACGTGATACAATGCGTTATCTAATTTTAATAACTAAAACTTTGTTTTTTATGAGAATCGAGTTCCCATTCAATTAAATTGTCAAATGTATAAAATTTTCTTTTCAAAATTGAAACATTTGCATGCATTCATCGCAAATTAACAGTGCACCATAATAATTATAAAAGCTGTTGCTTTAGAATACCTAATAATGTACTTATAAAAACCAGGCAAAGGAATGAAAACAAAACACAAATAGGTAAAGACAAATATTATAAACAAAATTTTAACATGTCAATTTGCTCTTCATTAGAAAACTGCATTGTAATCAAGATTCTCAAAACGTCAAATAAAGTATTTTAAAATTAATGATAACAATTAAACGTGATTGAGATGCAAAACTGGCGTCTGTCTGATTGTTGAGTTTCTATGCATTTTTAATTTTGACAGTTGTACTAGTGTTTCATGTCCAAAGCCCTCCCATTGTAAATTATCAAATTTAAATAAAGCGCAGATTAGATGAATGAACAGTATTTTTAGGGTTTCGTACAGAAACGGAAACCCATTACTAATAAGGGTAGGTACGCCATCCTTCAGTCCGTCCTACCATTAAAGGGCTGTATCTTTGAACCATGTTCTCTTAACTGTTTATCATGTTGCTGATTATGTCTGACTTGACAATCATCGTAACTTTTTCGTCTCCGTCGCCTGCTACACATTGAAAGTTGTTGAAAATTTAAATAATGCAAAAAAATACATAAGGAACCTATCGTGCGATACATCATGGAATTTGCAATGAAATATGCTTTCTAATACAGGGTGTACTTATTTTAACGGCCATATGAAAAAACAAAGTTGATGATGTTTTCTTCGAAACGAAACGTTGTACTGAGAATCTGTTTACTGCATTTTGTAGAGTAGAAAAAGTGGCAATGAAGAAGTGCCTTTTGTTTTTTTATATCGTTTCAAATAACTTCAGGAAAAAATAAAAACGGAATTTACATTTTTAGGTTTTTTTCGTATATCTTCGGAAGTATTCGAAAATTAGCAAATTTTAAGATGGCATGCTACAAGACCCACAATTGCACATATTTGCCTCAATTTAACCCACCCTGTATCTCTTACGGTTTAGGAGATACCCATGGTGAGCCTCGAATCTGTAGCACCCTGTATATATATATATATATATATATATATATATATATATATATATATATATATATATATATATATATATATATATATATATATAGTGTGTCCCAAACTGAATGGTAATGTAATGCTCTGTTCGTTATTATTAGAAATAGGGAGACGGTTAATTTAGCAATGTTTTGTAGAGTTTCATGCTCGTTCCAAATATGACTTGTATTTTGCGTTGCCTCTTTTCGTTTTGAGTTATTTTGAAAAAACAAAAATTTGTCGATTTCTTTTTTCTTCAATAATTCTAAGGCTTGCACATTATCAGGACACTTTTTACAGAGTAATATTTTTGCGTTATTCTCAACTTTGGATTGTCATTTGTTTTTGTGCTACAGGTATCAACGTTTGTTTTTATCATGGCAGCCATATTGGATTTTTTTCTCATGTGATAGCCTGTGAAAAGAGCTTTCGAATGATGTACAACATGCTTGAGAAATCTTGTAATTGCACTGACATTTTTGAGAAAAACCGTTTTGAGCATAGTGGGTTATGAAATCAAATACCAGAAAACAAATGACAAAAACAAAAAGCAGTATGCCATGGAGTCTAACAATACACTTCTACTTTTAACATAATTTTTCTTAATGATTCACGATAAAAAAATATGAACTTTGAGCACACCAATGAATCGGCCCATTATTACAAATGATATTTTACATTACATTATCCTAAAAAATTGTTATAATTTAATTAAATAGGTAAGCCTAGTAAAAAACCAAATTTACTAGCAGAATTCAATAAAGAGCAGATTAATTATTTACGAAGACGCCTTTGAAAATTGTTTGATTTTTAAACGTAAGTCAAATGAAAAACAACAGAAGAATGGTTGCTATGGATATAACACTATCGCGACAATTAAGAATACTGTCATTCTTAACTATCTGAACAATATGAGGTGTATTTAACACGCTGCTTAAAATTTTGTACTAAAAAGTTTGTTTCCTGTTTATTTTAAATATTATTCAACAATATGTTCAGTAATGAAGAATATTTTGAAATGTTGGAATGTTATATTCGTTCTTACCGAAATAGTGAGGCAGCTGCAAGTTCATATCAAAACAACTACGAAAAAAGACGAAAACCAAACACCAAAATATTTCGCAGGATAGTGACCAATCTAGCTTCCACGCAAAGAAACTACCAATGCCCAGAAATGAAGAAAGAAATAATGCCGTCTTGCAGGTTTCAAACGAAAACCCTCCGCAATCTGTTCGGTTTTATGGTGAAGAAATTGACCTTCCAAAAGTTACGGTACACTGTGTATTAAAACAAAGTCATTACCATCCATACAAACCTACAATCGCACAAGGCTTCAATGTTGACGATTACCCTAAGCGACTTCAATTCTGCAGATGGTATCAAGGACAATGTCAGCAAGATGAAAATTTTCATTTGAAAATAATATGGACTAATGAATTAAGATTTACAAATTGTGGTGTGTATAATTCCCATAATAGGCATTATTGGGCAAACGAAAATCCCCATCTAAAGGAAGAAAGACGATTGCAAGACAGATTTGGTATTAATGTTTGTTGCGGCTTATTAGGTAAAAAACTGTTATTTTTATTTGTAGATTAGACAGTTAATTTTTAAAAATTTCAGGTAACTTCTTTGTAGGTCCCTTTTTTTGAAAATAATTTTACTGGGAAAAGGTATCTTAATCTATTGAGAGGTGATATCTTACCAACAATTAGAAGAGTTCATGATAATTTAGACGAGATTTAGTACAAACAAGCTCACAATGCTAGGATCGTCAAAGAATTTTTGTACCAGAATTTTAATAATCGTGTCATTTGTAACAATGGGCCACTTCATTAGTGTGCTCGAAGTCCTGATATAACACTCATGGATTTTTATTACTCTGAAGAATGATATGCATAAATTCGATCCACCACAAAATATCAATGAATTACGAAACAGAATCACGGAAGCTATTAATCATATTAACCAAAACACCCTCACCAGAGTTTGCAGGTATGTTTCAAAAATGTGTATAAAGTGCATTGAACAAAACGGTGGCCATATTGAACAATTTTCTATTTAGTGTATTTTTTAGTTTCTATTTTATTATTTGTTAAGTTCCGTTTCTAGTTGTCTTGTATTGTGGAGTTTAAGTTTCTATTTGTTATTGCCGGGTTTCCTTATTAAACTGTTTCACATAATATTACCTAGCATTATTACCTAATTAAGTATTGTAAATTAAATCACAATATTTTTTTATCGTGACTCATTACGGAAAATTATGTTAACAGTAACAGTAGAAATCTGTTGTTAGACTCCATAGCGTACTGCTGTTTTAATACTTTTTTGTCATTTCTTTTCAAGACTAGGTTTACAAGACTTCTCAAGCATGTTGTACAGCACTGGAAAACTCTTTTCACCGGCTATCACGAGTAAAAAATCCAATATGGCTGCCAAAATAAAAACAAACGTTGATACCTGTAGTTAAAAAACAAATGACAATCAAAAGTTGAGAGTAGCACAAAAAGTCTGGACGCAGCAAGTGCGTTATGGTAGTGAATTTTCATAGAAATGATCTGGCATCAAATATTTTATTATGACTTTTTTTCTTGTAACATAGAAATCTTACTTTTTGTGTGTAGTTTACTTTTTATATTGTAAAGCTACCTACCAAATTTGGTTATAATAGCTTTTTTATTTTTTGACATAAAATTTTTTTTCAATATAAAACTCAAAATTTTTCCCGAAAACCTTGTTCGATTTTCCTGGTTAACGAACTTGTTCAAGCCACTTACAAAAGAAAGGTACGTGCCAAATTTTATCAAAATCGGCCCATGATTTTCTGAGATATCGGTGTGATACATACATACATACATTATATATATATATATATATATATATATATATATATATATATATATATATACATATATATATATATATATATATATATATATATATATATATATATATATATATATATATATATATATATATAATTATATATGTGTTCAGAAAGATTTCCGCGGTCTTTAATGTGAGACATGCTTGGTTCTCGGGTTAAACCGCGACCAGAATTTATGGAAACTTGACGTTTCGGCTCCTGTTTTGGAGCCATTTTCAAGAGGTAAAGGAAATATGTAAGGACACTCTAAGGCCTTAATCTGCCTACTCCTTAGAGTGATGGACAAAGGTGGGTAAAGTAAATATGTAAGGACACTCTAAGGCCTCAATCTGCCTACTCCTTAGAGTGGTGGACAAAGGTGGGTGAAGGAAATATGTAAGGACACTCTAAGGTCTCAATCTGCCCACTCCTTAGAGTGGTGGACAAAGGTGGGTAAAGGAAATATGTAAGGACACTCTAAGGCCTCAATCTGCCTACTCCTTAGAGTGGTGGACAAAGGTAGGTAAAGGAAATATGTAAGGACACTCTAAAGCCTCAATCTGCTTACTCCTTAGAGCGGTGGATAAAGGTAGGTTGGGTTGTTGTGGCTCGATTACGTGGACTCAATCTGCCTACTCCCCAAATCTCGCAGGGGATCGTCTGTGAGGTCTCAGTGTGTTCAACTCTAGGCCTCAGAGAGATCTGAGGCCTAGGGTTAAACACACTGAGACCTACCTTTGTCCACCACTCTAAGGAATAGGCAGATTAAGGCCTTAGAGTGTCCTTACATATTTACTTTACCCACCTTTGTCCATCACTCTAAGGAGTAGGCAGATTGAGGCCTTAGAGTGTCCTTACATATTTCCTCTGCCTCTTGAAAATGGCTTCAAAACAGGAGCCGAAACGTCGAGTTTCCATAAATTCTGGACGCGGTTGAACCCGAGAACCAAGCATGTATTAAATTATATATATATATATATATATATATATATATATATATATATATATATATATATATATATATATATATATATATATATATATATATATATATATATATATATATATATATATAAACATATAAAAATTGAAACTGACCCCAGATATGGGTTCTACTGGTGCTAGTGGGCTCTCTTTTACATATTTTTTTTCAAAATTCAAAAGTCGGGATCTCCCCGTTTGCGAATTTTTTTTACGAAAATTCATATATATATATATATATATATATATATATATATATATATATATATATATATATATATATATATAATATATTGACCTTGCATGTGGGTCCTCATTTGCGCTAATACTCTCATATGCGTCTAATTTCACCAATACTTTTTATTCTATATTTTTATCCCTAAAGCTATAAACACCAAATTTGCCTAAATCGTGCCGCGCCACTGATTAATACGTCGCTGCTCACACAGCCTCTTTGATGTAAAAGACATTTCGTACCTCGGTAGGTACAGTTATAACGGAATTTTAAAAAGGTCGTCCGGCAATTAAATTATAGACGCAGAAATGTTGCCTGTGATTCCTCCTTCTCTAGGCTATCGTCCGTTTACCTAATACGTAGTATAAATATAATGTGTATTAGTTAAGTAGTGTGTACTTTTTCATCCTCTGATGATGGTAACTTTGTTAGTAAAACGGTCGTCAGGTCTTTAAAATATGTCTTGCGTGGTTTGGGTACTTATCAAATTATTTTTGTAATCATTTTTTCTCACCCTCGTTTAAAACCGTAATTTGAGGTTTGTGGTAAAGATTATGTGGGATATCATTACCGTTTTATTGTATTTTGCAGCACACCAAACAATATTAAATCTCATTCTTTTTATACATGGAAAAATAAAATTGAAATAAGAGGAGAACATAATGGCCCTATAGTATAATATTCCAAAATCTTACAAATGACTGACAGTTTAATTTAAATATTTAGCTTTGTTACTCTAAAAACAAAAGGTTTTAGCAGTGATGAGCTAATTATATAAATCGCTCCTGTCTCCTATTGAATATTTTCCCAGTAACCTTTTCCGTCTGTTACGTAGGCAAAGATATAAATATTAAAACCGAATAATTCTGTTTAGGTTGTGCAATTCCTTAATGCCAAGTGATGACCGTAATAATTCTGTCTTAATTAGATAGGTTTATAAATATTGCATGAAACAGAGAAAAGGAAGGAACCTTTAGACACGCACATCTTCATTTATATGTGAGGTGATGCTGGTAAAACGTCACGCATATTCCTGGAGGATATAGAGCAATATTCCCTACCCATTTTCTCTTGTTACACGTTGTGATTAATAGATAGAATTGGGGGATACCTTGAATAAAATTAGCTTATTCCCTGGGCTGTGGAAGCGTACTTAATTTGGTTAAAACAATGTGTAAGAATTTTAAATGAAGCAAAGTTGCAGAAACAAAAGGCTCGCAAATATAAAGGCTGATCCGAAAGCAATGTAACGCAGATCATTTTTTACATCAAAATATTATGTAAAACAATTCATTCAAACTCAGTACAGGATATAAATTAACCCCTCATTAGTGGCCATAATTTAGAACCTCGGTGGTTCAGGGGTAAGAACGTAAGCCTGTGAACTGAAGGGTACTGGGTTCGATCCCAGGATACTCCTTTCACTTTTTCAGTACAAACTGTAACATTACTATCAACCGAGGTTCTGGCATTGTATTTGAGCAAGTTGAATGTCTGCACGTTCCGACCTTCGAAGGGGGCGTAAAGCCGTCGGTCCCGTGTCCATGCGATGTTGGGCACGTTAAAGATCCCTACCCTCCTTACAGAAAGGCAGGGGTTCGGCAAAATTTCCTGTATAGTAAGGTGAAACAGCTTCCTGGCGTCGGTGATTGGCCAGAGTCGCGGAAATAGGCCGACGTTAAAGAAACAAAACACACACACACACACAGTGGCCAAACTTTTTGAGATATTAATAATTGCTTTGATCTCTGAAACCGATAATTAGCCTGTTATGTTAAATAATCCGGCTCGAACGACCAAATGTTATTGTGTATCTGGTTCATGGATTGTAGTTACTGCTGTTACGTATTAAAATGGACTGTATCGAGTTTTGAAATAAAATCACTTGGAAATACTTAACTTGATTATATATTTAAAGCAATATAAACTATATACTATTAATATACATTGATATAGGCGGCACGTGTAATACCACAACGCGTGGACGTGTACGAATAAAATGCACTCGGTGCTGGAGCTTTTCGAAGCTGATCTGATGAACGAATATAATCTGTCCAGGTCTTGATTATTGCAGGTACCCTCTTTTCGAAAGCTGGGACATGCGCACAATGCACTGCAGTTATGTCAGCTTGCTTGTGACGTACAAGACTGCACTGCTACAACTTCAAAATTGCGCGGTAAAACTAGACATAGCCAATGCTGTAATTTTGAGTTTTTGCAGCAAAAATTATTTCTCGGTGATGAATATTTATAAACTTTTAATAAGCAAGACATGTTAATGACAACAACAAAATATATAGTAAGACAAAGCTTATTTTAGTAAATGTGGGGTACTTAATAGGCACGATAGCAGACTCTAGTCCCAGGAAAATCAACATCAAATATGTTCCAGAAGACAGCAATGCAGGTTTGGTATAAATGTGTATTGCTTCATATTAGCAACACAGCTAAAATTTATATATTTGAGGGAAACCTAACAGCCAATCGATACGTTGAAATTTTATAGACAACTATACCTGAATTTTTCGGTGCTTTAGCGCATGTAAACGAAATTAATTTTCAACAGGACGGGGCTCCTGCACACAATTCTCGATTCCTTAAAACGAATAGAAAAAGTATGCAAAGCACGCATAGAACAAAATCTAAATCAGTTCTTTTGATTTACTAGATTACTTTAGTAGTTATGTTACGATTTTCAAAGTTAGTTTTTACTGATAGGGTTATTGGATAATAATGATTTATTAATGTTATTTCTTTTTGTTATTTCCTTTTCTTACATAAATCTAGGTAGGTAGCACTGTCATTTCGAAAATTAGTAACAGATATATAGATTAATAGCTGTAAATAATATTTTTTTAGATTTATTGTTAGCATATAGAAATAAACAACAGCATTTTTTTCATGGCCTACTGCAAAATTTTAAATGCGATATATGGAAATAAGTTTTTTTTCCGTAGTTTATTAAAATAGGTTTATAATATTCTATTGTTTTGAGAAGCTTGTAAAAAAGTTAATTTCCTGACAAATATACAGGTATCTCACTTAAAAACCAAACATTGGTCAATATTTCAAAAACAGTAATAGAAAAATACGCCACTAGATTCTACGTAAGGGGTTCTAGAAGGATTCGTTTTTATCTTTTTGACAAGTTGTCAGACAAATAAAAAAAAGAGGTACTAGAAAATCCAATATTTTCAATATCGCCCTGTAGCTCGTAAACTACGAGGGCTATGACAACTTTGTTTGCAGCTTCTTTTGTTTCACAAAAAAGTAGTTTAGGTTCACGAAAACCGCAAGATTCTATCTTTACTAATAACCGAGATACCCAGAAATTGCAACCAAAATGGGACACTGTGCATTTCGCTTAGAATCGGCTAGTATATTAGTGAATTTTTATTTTTTAAAATTCACTAACAGAGACGTATCGATGGTGAGACTTTTCAAAAATTTTCTCAAATGAGCGCAAACTCAGACCCCTAGAACTCAGATCCGGGGTCAGTTTCGATTTTTATATGTTTATATTGTTGGAGAAACAAATTGGTACGCCCCTGTCTCTTTACTTTCATTCGGTTGCACTATCATTTAAGTTTCTACCTGGAAATATTTATCTCTGGATTTCGCAATCTTTTCCAATTTTCTGGTAATCTTTATCCTCTAGATGTCTGTATCGCATTAGGTTTACGCATGAGCAATGCCATACAAAGAATACTTAATATACCGTTAGGTTCTTTATTGTTAATAGCTTTAGCTGTCTTAGATGCATTCTTTAGATGCACCCAGTGGATTTTCTTTACTAGGAATAATGCTTCTACCTAGTTGGACATTCTGTATTACTGACATTATGTTATGTCAACTACGTCACTTATGGTTACGCGAAAGCTCGATAAAAGTAAAACTTTCGCAAGGTACAAGTCAGTTCTACGTTCGATCTCCTCTTCTCAAATTCTAGGGACTCCGAGTTCCCAATTTTCTACTTAAACACCGCTCGTGTGTTTAAGCCAGTTCAGTGCTACAGTTCTACGCCAGATCTCATCTTCTTCGCTTCGTGGAACCCCGAGTTCCTAATTTTCTACTTAAACACCGCTCGCGTGTTTAAGCCAGTTGAGTGCTACAGTTCCAAGCCAAATCTCATCTTCTTCGCTCCTTCTTCGCTCCTTGGAACTCTAAGTTCCAAAACTTCCACTTAAACATCACTCGTGTGTTTAAGCCAGTTCAATTCTACAGTGCCGTTCTACAACGAATCTCATCTTCATCGCTTTTTGGGACTTCTAAGATTCCGATCTTCTACCTAAACATGGCTAGTGTTATTACGCCACTTCAGTTCAAGCTCCAATCTTCCTACAGAAATTCCGTTCGTACAGTATTACAGTGAAGTCAGTGTTTTCTTTAAAATTAGAACGTATACGCGCAGTTAAATGCAATAGCAAGTAGCTAATAAGATTGTGAAATCTCCTGAATAACCCCCTAAATCAAGTGTATAACCGGAAATTGTAAATAAATGTAAGTTCAAAGTGTATATAGTAATAATAAAACATATATAAATATAAAAAAGTGTATTATTGAAAGCTTCTAGAATCCAGTGCACCTAGAGTTATAAATACAGTCCACATCTTCAACATATTCTTCTTTCAACGCTAATTAGCAAACCCGACTGTTAGCGAGGGTGGGATCAATCCACCTGCAAAACATTGGGGAAAGAAAACAAGCTCTTTCTCCTCCATATATATATATATATATATATATATATATATATATATATATATATATATATATATATATATATATATATATATATATATATCCATCCGATAACTCAAAAAAGAATCAACCGATTTCGATGAAACTCGGCAATTGCCTTTCTTTTATTAATGGCTTGGACAAGTTCGTTAGCCAGGAAAATCGAACGGGGCTTTCCGCAAAAATTTTAAGTTTTCTTTCGAAAAAATTTTTTTGCTCCGAAAATTACAAAGCTGTTTTAATGAAATTTAATGTATCTATTGCCTTAGGAGAGACCTTACTACGAACCGAAATTAAACTTTCTAAGTTTATAGGAAATTGAGTTATTCAAATTTTGATTTTTCTTTGGAACAAAATTTTTTTATCCAAAAATTACAAAGTTATTTTAATGAAATTCTGTGGATATCTTTCCTTAGAAAAGACCTTACTAAATACCAAAATCAAACTTTTTAAGTTAATAGAAAATTGAGTTCTTCAGATTTGAAGCATTAATAAAAATTCACTACCATAACGCACTTGCTGCGTCCCGAATTTTTCAATTTTTGTAATAGGTTCTTAGATCAAGCTAAACTTTGTGACAGACAGAATTTCAAGCATTGTAACCATATAGGCTAATAGCGTAGGCTGTACCTCGCGGTCAAATTTTTGCTATACACTAACTGAAAAGTACGTAATTAAAAGACATATGCCCAGTTTCACAAAGCTTGATTAAATATTTAACGACCGATTAGTTAATCAAGTATTAAGACGACCAATCACAGACTAGAATTCGGGTTGTTGCCATGACAACCAAATATTTTGAAGCTGTGATTGGTCGTCTGAAGCTCTGATTAGCTAACCGGCCGTTAAATATTTAATCGAGCTTTGTGATACTGGGCAATAGATACATAGAAAAAGCAAACAAAATTTATGTCTCTCTTATTACGTACACAAACACAATTTCCTGTTTAATTAACTATTTGGTTTTCTCATATTAAAATTAAGTTAAACTTCAAAATTAATAACAAAGTTTGCTCAGACATTACCTCTCTCGTGTTCCATTTTGTGAGTATTCAGATTTCAAAACACAAATAAAATTAAAGGAACGTTGTTTTGTATCATACAAACTTTGTAAAGTGAAAGCTCTGAGTAATTGTTATTTACTAATCTGTCTACAAAAGGTGAATCTATATAACTGTTTTTGCTGTTTGAAGATGTTTCCCTTTTAAAGTTCCACTAAGCGGTTTCTCGTTTTAGATGCTTTATATTCTTTTCAACTTTTGACTTTATAGTTATGTAGACGACTTTAATATTTGTATTTGGAAGTACTTTCAAAGTTCTGACTTTTGAATAACTGAGAGCAGAGTAAACGACTCATTAAACTTTCGTGGAATCTTTAGATGCAAATCTTGTTCGCATGATCGAATTCGAACTGAACTTGTTTCAGTTCCTACCTAGAATATTTAAACATCTTATTATAACTGCCAAAGATACTATACACTTGATTTTGTAACCTGCAGTATCTAAAATGATTTATTTTTTACCGTCTTTACTCCCTATCTCATACTCTGCAAAAAGTCCGGACGCGGCCAAAGCTCCATGGTGGTGAATTTTCATAAAAATATTTTTAAAAGCAAATATGTATTTTACTAATTAAACTAGGGGTAGCAACAGCTGTTATTAAAATTGAACTAAAAGTCTTCAAAGTCCTTATCTTCTCATGTGTTTTTTTTTTTCAACAAAGTCGCTAAAAAAAATGTCACAACGCTTTAGTTATAACGCTTTACAATGTCTTCTAACTTAATCTAGTAAAGTTTTATTATGAGGTAGTTTCCTAATTACTGAAAGTCTAACATTATCTTTGTTTCTTTTATTTAGTATTATTATACAGGGAAAAGGCTGTTGTAAAAAAAAACTTGTTTTCATTTGCGTTTTTAGTGAATTTTCGTAGAAAAAATTCACTAATGGGGATTCCGACTTTTGAATTTTGAAAAATTTTTTGCAAATGAGCGCGATCTAGGACCCCTAGAACCCATATCCGGGGTCAGTTTCAATTTTTATATGTTTATATATATATATATATATATATATATATATATATATATATATATATATATATATATATATATATATATATATATGTATATGTATCACACCGATAACTCAAAAAATATTTTGGCATGTACCTTTCTTTTGTAAATGGCTTGGATAAGTTCGTTAGTCAGGAAAATCGGATGAGGTTTTCCGGGAAAATTTTGAGTTTTCATTCGAAAAAATTTCTTATCTGAAAAAGTAATAAGCCGATTTTAATAAAATTTGGCATGTACCTTCCTTTTGTAAATGGCTTTGACAAGTTCGTTAATCAGAAAAATCGGACGAGGTTTTCCGGAAAAATTTTGAGTTTTCATTTGAAAAAAAATTTTTATCTTAAAAAATAAAAAATCTATGATAACCAAATTTAGTAGGTAAATTTACGATATAAAAAGTCAACCATACAACAAAATTTAGATTTCTATGTTACAAGAAAAAAAAGTTATAATAAAATATTTTGTGCCAGATTATTTCTATAAAAATTCACTACCATAACGCACTTGCTGCGTCCAGGCTTTTTTTCATTTTCCTTTACACATCTGGGTCTTATATTAAGAACAATTCTATTCAATTAGGACTGAATATAACAAATCTATATATTTCTACTTTAATGTATTAATTGCTGTATTTACAAAGTGTCGTTACAATATGGCAAGTTGTAGAATCTATTATTATTATTATTCACATTTCACCGCTGTTTTTTCCGGCACCTTGTCTCCATTGTTGCGGCCTTCCAGCAAGCAATAGTGATGATTAGAGATCTATTTGGCCACCCATAAAACGCCGAACTATGCTGCATGTATCCAGGAGGACCACGTTCTGCATAGGTAAATAAAGGTCGCTCCCAAGTTGTAACGTTTGTAGTTTCTTTAGAATCTCGCAAGAACTATTGGTACTATGATTACTTTGTTCATGCTCCACATTACTTTAATTTCGTCTGCTAGTGGTAAGTATTTGTTAATTTTTTCTGCTTATGTTCTCTGTGTGTTTGGGGATAAATGTACTGCGATGTCATTTAGAAAATACACTTTTTTAGTCTTTCAGTGTCAGTACAATATTTGTAATGTTGTTTTTCATTGGACGGTCAGTAATGACATTCAGATTCCAGTATATCTGAGACCGGCCGTCGTCGTAGACCGGTGACCCCTCATACTTGTAATATGGTGTCATCTCCCGTGTGGTGGTGGTATGTATAAGAGTTCGATGTACCAGTTTGGCGACGTGGTCATGACGATCTAGGTATATTTTAGGGGTCAACATCGAGCAACCTGCCACAACGTAGTCAATGCTTTCTTCTTTATCGTTGCATAATCGGCACTTCGTTGTATCTCCCCTGTGGTCCGCGGACTAACTAAAAGAATAGGCCCATGGTAACTCCTGCCTGTCGTATGAGGCGACTAATGGGAGTCAAGCAGGTGGTACTGGAATTTTCCTTTACATGATAGTAAAGGATTTTTTCACGCCCGATGAGGTACCACCCCATACATCCATACAGTCGGAGAAGTCCTAATGGGCGTTTTCTGTTCTGGTGTATGAGTCGGTTTCCCTTATAAGCAAAAATGATTATGGCTCCTCCTTGTACAAAAGATTCCGGATGTAAAATACCCGTCCATTCGGATCTCCGGGAGAGGGGTGTACAGGGCGCGCCAGCATCAAGATTTATCATATCCTTCTCGAATATATGTGGCCTAAATTCTAACTTAAACTCCGTATACCATTTCCACCAGGCTAATAGGCCCCATCTCCTCTTCCTCTCCGAAACCCAAATCAGTGCCAAAACAGCTACTAATCACCTTAATTTCCCGAGGTATGAGCTCCTTACTTTCTTTAGATTGCATAGAGGCGTGTGCACATACGTCCGTAGCAATCTACCCTGCACCAGACTGCCCAATTTCGAAGCTGGAAGTAAAGACATACTATGGATAAAACTGCCTCTTTCAGTGCTGCAGCTAAATTGATCTGTTACATTTACCGGTCACCTTCTGACAACAACTTTGTTCAGCTCTTTGACTACCTTTCTGAAAATAACCGACCATCTGATTTCTGAATATCCTTCCTCCGAGGTCACTATTCTTGGTGACTGCAATGTCCATAATAAGGAATGGCTAGGATCTTCAAAAACCGATCCACAATGGAGAGCAGCGGAGGCCTTTGCAGTCAGAAATTTTTAGCCAATATGGTTCAGCAACCTACTTACTTTCCTCGCATCCCAACACACAGCTCAAATCTTTTGGATTTCCTTCTTACTACAAATCCTGAATGCTATAAGATATCAGTCACCGCTCCCCTTGGTCGCTCAGACCACGGCATGGTCACTGCTTCCGGCGAAATGCAACCCGAGGTCACACAGTTATCACACCCACGTATCGTTTGGCACTACAACTCCGCGTACTGGGACGAAATGCGAGATTACTTTTCCTCATTTCCATGGGCGTCTGTCTGCTTCTCTCATCCTGACCCCTCTGATATCTCACAAAACGTCACCGAAATTATCCAAGCTGGCATGGAATTATTTATTCCACGTACACAGAAAACCTCTACAGCCACGCAAAAGCTCTGGTTCTCTAAATCCTGTGACAAAGCCAGACTTAAAAAGGTCAAAGCTCACAAAACGCTTCTACACAATCCCAGTCAAGAAAACCATCAGGCATTTACCGACGCAAGATACCGCTATGTCCGTATTCTTTCTGAGGCAAAAAACTAGTTTAATAACCACATCAACAACAAAGTCCTCTCATGCTCCAACGGCAGCAAACCCTTCTGGACTCTTGCTAAATATATTGGGAATAATTTCTGCAAGAGCAGGTTCCCACCTTTGTCTCAGGGGATGAAATTGTTTTACCGCCCTGGGCAAGGCTGAACTTTTTGCCTCGTTGTTCTTCGGCAATTCTACTCTCAACCCTCCTCCAAATGTTCAACCACCAACAGTCCCCAAGCTGTGCATAAAATGACGAATATCATTTTCAAAACTAAAAAGGTGCGAAAGATGCTCTCTTATCTTAATAGAGAAGCCTAGGGTTGAACACAGTGAGACCTCACAGACGATCTCCGGCGAGATTGGGGGAGTAGGCAGATTGAGGCCCCGTAATCGAGCTACCACAACCCAACCCACCTTTGTCCACAGCTCTAAGGAGTGGGCAGATTGAGGCCTTAGAGTGTCTTTACATATTTCCTTTACCTCTTGAAACCCACCCAACCCACCTTAGTCCACCGCTCTAAGGAGTAGGCAGATTGAGGCCTTAGAGTGTGCTTACATATTTCCTTTACCTCTTAAAACCAACCCAACCCACCCTTGTCCACCGCTCTAAGGAGTAGGCAGATTCTGGCCTTAGAGTGTCCCTATAAAGTTCATTTACCTCTTGAAAATGGCCCCAAAACAGGAGCCGAAACATCGAGTTTTCAAAAATTTTGGACGCGGTTCAACCCGAGAACCAAGTATGTCTCACATTAAAGACCGCGGAAATCTTACTGAATATATATATATATACAGGGTGCTACAGATTCGAGGCTCACCATGGGTATCTTCTAAACCGTAAGAGATACAGGGTGCGTTAAATTAAGGCAAATATGCGCAATTATGGGCCTTGTAGCATGCCATCTTAAAATTTGCTAATTTCCGAATACTTCCGAAGATATACGAAAAAAACCGAAAAATGTAAATTATGTTTTAATTTTTTCCTGAAGTTATTTGAAACGATATTAAAAAACGAATGGCACTTCTTCATTGCCACATTTTCTACTCTACAAGATGTAGTAAACAGATTCTCAGTACAACGTTTCGTTTCGAAGAAAACATCATCAACTTTGTTTTTTCATATGGCCGTTAAAATAAGTACACCCTGTATTAGAAAGCATATTTGATTGCAAATTCCATGATGTATCGCACGATAGGTTCCTTATGTATTTTTTTGCATTATTTAAATTTTCAACAACTTTCAATGTGTAGCAGGCGACGGAGACGAAAAAGTTACGATGATTGTCAAGTCAGACATAAGCAACACCATGATAAACAATTAAGAGAACATGGTTCAAAGATAGAGCCCTTTAATGGTAGGATGGACGGATGGCGTACCTACTCTTATTAGTAATGGGTTTCCGTTTCTGTATGAAACCCTGAAAATACGGTTCATTAATCTAATCTGCGCTTTATTTAAATTTTATAATTTACAATGGGTGAGCTTTGGACATGAAACACTAGTACAACTGTCAAAATTCAAAATGCATAGAAACTCAACAACCAGACAGACGCCAGTTTTGCATCTCAATCATGTTCAATTATTAGCATTAATTTTAAAATATTTTATTTGACGTTGTGAGAATCTTGAATACAATGCAGTTTTCTAATGAAGAGCAAAGTGACATGTTAAGAGTTTTTTATTTGTGCCACAGAAATGCGGTTCGTGCTACAGATATGTATTTTCAACAATATCCCGAGCGAAGTCAACCACTTATTTTGCTAGACTGGATAAACATTTAAGAGAACATGTGGTATCAACAGGACGGCGCTCCCACACATAATGGGAGAAATGTCAAATATTATTTAGATAGGGAGTTTACTAACAGGTGGATTGGAAATGGAAGCAGTGTAAAATGGCCAGCGAGATCTCCAGACCTATCACCCTTAGATTTCTTTATCTGGGAAGCTCCCAAAGACATAGTTTACAAAACTCCTGTAACCAGTCTAAATGAACTAAAAAATCTGATTATTAGTGCATGTAGATCCATCAACAGAAGATCTATTCAGCGATCTATTGAAAAGTTGGGGAGAAGAGCACGCAAATGTATCCAAGTAAACGGCAATTTATTTGAGCATTTGCCTCATTAACACCTAAGCTTAAGATATTAGTTATTTACTTGCAGACACTTCTTCATTACATACTTTGCTTCCATATTGCATTCGAAGCTTATTGAATGAACTATTTTCTCTTAAGTGTTTATCCAGCCTAGCCTAGTGGTTGACTTCGCTGGGGATATTGTTGGAAATACATATCTGTAGCACCAACCGCATTTCTGTGGCACAAATAAAAAACTCTTTACATGCAACTTTGCTCTTTATTTCGAGACTGCATTGTAATCAAGATTATCGAAACGAAAAATAAACTATTTTATTAATAATAATATTAATTAAATGTGATTGAGATGCAAAACTGGCGTCTGTCTGATTGTTGAGTTTCTATGCATTTTGAATTTTGACAGCTGTACTAGTGTTTCATGTCCAAAGCTCACCCATTGTAAATTATCAAATTTAAATAAAGCGCAGATTAGATTCATGAACCCTATTTTTAAGGTTTCATACAGAAACGGAAACCCATTACTAATAAGAGTAGGTACGCCATCCGTCCGTCCGTCCTACAATTAAAGCGCTGTATCTTTGACCCATGTTCTCTTAACTATTTATCATGGTGTTGCTTATGTCTGACTTGACAATCATCGTAACTTTTTTGTCTTCATTGCCTGCTACGCATTGAAAATTGTTGAAAATTTAAATAATGCAAAAAACAACATAAGGAACTTATCGTGCTATACATCATTGAATTTGCAATAAAATATGCTTTCTAATACAGGGCGTACTTATTTTAACAGCCATATGAAAAAACAAAGTTGATGATGTTTTCTTCGAAACGAAACGTTGTACTGAGAATTTGTTTAATACATCTTGTAGAGTAGAAAAAGTGGCAATGAAGAAGTGCCTTTCGTTTTTTAATATCGTTTCAAATAACTTCAGGAAAAAATAAAAACGGAATTTACATTTGTCGGTTTTTTTCGTATATCTTCGAAAGTATTCAGAAATTAGCAAATTTTAAGATGGCATGCTACAAGGCCCATAATTGCGCATATTTGCCTCAATTTAACCCACCCTGTATCTCTTACGGTTTAGAAGATACCCATGGTGAGCCTCGAATCTGTAGCACCCTGTATATATATATATATATATATATATATATATATATATATATATATATATATATATATACGCACAAGACAAGTATAATAATTAAAGGGA
The DNA here is from genome assembly GCA_964006375.1 of Tillus elongatus. Lineage (NCBI taxonomy): Eukaryota > Metazoa > Arthropoda > Insecta > Coleoptera > Cleridae > Tillus > Tillus elongatus. The sequence continues at coordinate 183,224,262 of OZ023263.1, forward strand.
GCCCTAAATTGGGGAGCATTGGGGATACACAAACTTAAAAAGTAGTGAAGACGTTTACAGACATTTAGAGGACGTTAACATTTATAAACCTAATTTGATCATCATGTCACATAATCACAGTATAGTATTCTGATCTTCAAAAAATTACCTCCAACTGTATGTACTTAAATATTAGTAAAATACGTAATTTGTTAAGAGGTTGTGATAAAACGTCAAACTCCCCTGTACGACAGCATATTATTGTGGCATTGGACTCACCACATGACACCGAGCGCGTGACAATTAGTATGTAGTCTCATTATCATATATCACGTTATTTGTATCATGATATACCTGATTAGTTCATTGTGTTCACAAATGGTAAATGAAACTTCAAAGTGACAGACTTAAATAACATTTTATTTCCGACAGCTTATGGCTTAAAAATAACAATTTTTCTGCTGTTATTCTTCTTTACCCCCAATGCTTCAAACTTCTGTGAAAAGCGACAAAAATAACTTTTGTACGTTTCCTTTTCTTTCAATTTTGATTACATATTAGGTAGCTACATAATTCGACTTTTATGTTATTTTTTCAGCTAATTTTCATGTAACAAATATTTAGTTAATTATTTCCACATCGTCACGTGTGGAAGTATCGCATCGGCGAGAAAAACATTTTTTGATATTTTTGTCGCCGATGCGACGTTAAAACAGGTAGAAAACATAAATTTGGAACGAAAATGTTAGGTCTGGCGGTCTGTCGGTTCGTCGGTCTGTCGGTTTGTCGGTCTGTGTGTCTGTCTGTTTGTAGCCACGATAACTTTAGAAGGATTGAAATATCGTCTCCAAATTTGGTATACAGTTAGCACCCGTCAAACGAACGACGAACGGTTCGGATTGTTTTGGGTAAAATCGCTGCAGGGGGTAGGGGATGAATGGGGGATGATTTGGTGAAAATTGGCTTTTTTCGTTAAAACTCGAGTAATATAACGTTTTAGGGTTTGTTTATTAAAAAACTTTCAATTACATAAAACATCTGGTATACTGCGCTGAAATTAAATTAGGGGTTAAATTTGTGTGGGTGGAATATCGGTGACATAAATTTTCGATTTTTTTGCTAAAACGGGGTAAAATGTCTTGGAACATACAGAAAACTTTATGCTATAACGAATTTTTTTTTGGTCTGTTGGTCGGTCGGTTGGTTGGTCGATCAGTGAGTCGGTCTGTCGGCTTGTACATCTGTCTGTTAGTAGGCGTAATAACTTTTGAACGAATTGAGATATAATCTTCAATTTTGGTGCACAGTTAGCAACCAACAAATGAACGGTTCGGATTGGTTGTGGGTAAAATCGCTCCAGGGGGTAGGGGTGGAATGGGGGTGATTTGGTGAAAATTGGCGGTTGTTCGTTAAAACTCGAGTAATATAACGTTTTAAGGTTTGTTTATTAGAAAACTTTCAAATTCATCAAACATCTGGTATACTGTGCTGAAACTAAATTAGTAGTTGAATTTGTGGGGGTGCAATATCGGTGATAGAAATTTCGAATTTGTTTCCTAAAACGCGTAAATAGCCTGAGAACAAATAGAAAAATTGATTCTGGAACAAAAATTATTTGTCTATCGGTCTATAGGTCTGTACGTCTGTCTGTTAGTGCGCGTAATAACTTTCGAACGAATTGAGATAACATCTTCAAATTTGGTTTGCAGTTGGAACTCTATAAAGGAACGCTTCGAATTGTTTTTGGGTAAGATCGCTTCAGGGATAGGGAATAATAAGTGTAAAAATTAGCATTTTAAATTTAAAACTGGAGTAATGAAACGTGTCAGAAGTTTATGGGTATAGGAATATGAATATTTTCTTTGTGTTCAAGTCATGGACCCTAAATTCGTTTCATGAAATGTCTTCCTGGAAAGAGTAGATTATCACAGCTATGTGGAAGTTCTGATTTAGTTAGCAGCACTATTTTATTTAGTGTTTCCGTAGAAATCACTTTTTGTAAGATTTTTCTGAAATATTGGTAATTCATAATAAATGTTTAATAGGTGTGTAAAAAAGATTTTTTCGAATTTTCGTTAAAAAAATGTTTAGAAAATTTGTGTAAAGTATATAATTTTCGTGTAGCATTACTTAAGCCAATCTTTTTTTAAAGAAAATTGTGAGTTTTTATAAAATTGTTTGCAAATTTTCATGCAAACACTTTTTTTTTATTTATGCCAAAAAGTTATGTGTAAATAATTATATCCTGACAGGAAGCTAAATGAAGGGATTCGTTGGCTAGGAAAATCGGATCAGTTTTTTTGGGAACTTCTAAGTTTATTTTGGAAAAGTTTTGTAAGTACCTTTTAAAATAAAAAGTTGTTTTTATAAAATATTGTTGGATATAGCTTATATATACCAAATTTAACGCGTTTCAATAAAAAAGACTATTGTTTTTATTAAAATTTACTACCATAACGCACTTGCTGCGTCCAAGCTTTTAATTAGGCAGTCATTCCTCATAATAGAGGCATATAAAGCCACCTTATTGCTGTTTAATTAGTTTTGTACATCTTGTGCATAGAATACCAAAAAGTTTTCAAGTTTAAAGTTTTGTAAGTTTTTATACTAGGTATCTAGTTATTTGAACGTGTTGCTAATCTTCTTGCAAGGGGAGCCCGACTTCATATTCTAAATCGCATTACAGTTCGTCGACTGAAAGCTTACGTGCGTTAAACTGTACAGTACCCAGTGATGCATAATATTGCGTTAATCTATTTTCAATATCCAAAGGCTATTTAGTATGGTGAAACATACGATGATGTGCGGAAAATAATTTTAAATAGTTTTCTACCCCAGTACGCTTACCAACGTATCAAAGCTTTTAATCGAACTAATGACGTTTCAGTAAAAATAAAACAACTAGAATCTGAGTGTCTTATTTATAACTAGGTCCGTTAAAATATATGTAAAAATGATACTATAATTTACACGACTGTTGAAACTTTTATAAACTAGAAAATGTGCTTATATTAATTATTATTTTTGGATTAATAAACTATTAAGATTTTAAACATAATTTACGGACAGTTTTATAGGCTTTAGCTTCAAATTATAATTATCTGTGGTTTCTAGTTTAAACCGGATTCTACTAATTTAGAAAAGCGTTACCTGATTATTGCAATAATTATTTAGGAAAACAATGAAGAAGTTATAATAATAATAATAAAAAGTCTACACGCAGCAAGTGCTTTATGGTAGTGAAGTTGCTTAGAAATGATCTGGCACCAAACATTAAATTTTGCATAAAAAATAATCTTGTGCGTAGATGACCAAAATGATAAAGAATGCAAACGCGTACCTTTTGAGATATCGTCATTTTACCGACGAAAATTTTCATCATTTTCATATTCCTCGCTCATTAGCACTATAAACACAGTATATCACCCAGTTATAACTTACCTGTTTGATATTTTCCATTTTTAGTGAATTTTCTTTAAAAAACTCACTAATGAGGAGATCCCGACTTATGAATTTTGAAAAAAATTCTTCAAATGAGTGCTAATTAGGCCCCCTAAAACACATATCCGATATATATATATATATATATATATATATATATATATATATATATATATATATATATATATATATATATATATATATATATATATATATATATATATTTGTGTGTGTGTGTGTGTGTGTGTGTGTGTGTGTCACACCGATAACTCAAAAAATAATGGACTGATTCTGACTAGATTTGGTGAATACCTTCTCTTTGCAAGTAACTTGGATAAGTTCGTTAGCCAGGAAAATCGGCCGAGGTTTTCCCGGAAAATTTTGTGTTTTCTTTCGAAAAAAAATTATGTCTTAGTAAATAACAAAGTGAGGGCAACCATATTCGGTGCACGGGTTTATATTGCTATAAGTAAATTATCTACTACAACTTAGCTGTAGGTCAAAAGACAAAAAAGTTACAGGCATTTAAAGAAAATTACATTGGGGTTTTCTTCAAAACGTCAAAATTGGCAACATTTAGGCATAGAACTTGAATATAATACGGGCTATGGAAAGACAATTTCTCAAGAAGAATGTTTTGCAAACCCTGAAGTCTTAGTTTCAACCCTCATCGTCCTTCATTTTAGTAAAATATTTCCAGAAAATTCATTTTAAATAGACCCTTACTCTGAGGCTTGGCAGTAGTCTTATCTATAGAGTTTATCGTTTAATGGTATATAACTTTTCTCGAATTTTCGTAAAAAATCAATAAACCTCAATATATCCGTCATTATACAAGATATTAAAAAAATTTGTATATATTAATTATAGGGTGTCTTGAGCTACATGTTAAAACATTATTTCTACAATCACAGGCTGGCTCATAAGTCGTTGGTGATACAATGTTTCTTTTTTTTTAGTCGAACACGCCTTCTGTTATTGCATGTTTGCATTTTACATCGAAATATAATGCATGTTTGTAAAAAAAAGAAATTCGGGACGCAGAAAATGCGTTATGGTAGCGAATTTTGATTAAATCCTTCATATTTGAAAAGCTCAATTTGCTATTAACCTATAAGGTTGACCAAGAAACAGTTTTTTTCGGGAACACTGTAAGTTTACTTTCGGAAATTTTTGTACGTTTTCAAACAATAAAATTATTTTGATGAAATATGACACATTGTTTCTACTATATAGATTATACTGATAACCAAATTTGATGTCTGCTTTCTTTAAAAAAACACGCATTATTGCTATTAAAAACATTTAAATGAAAATTCACTACCATAACGCACTTGCTGCGTCCAGACTTTTTTTACTTAACTTCCTCAAAAATGTAGACAAACGACATGAAAATTCACTTGATATGCAAATGTTAACTTTAACTAGGACGAATTTGCACGAACGTCTCGCGTCGGTAATTAACATGGCTGCGACGCATGAGTTTTGCCGTTTTAACGAAATAAAAGACCTCCTTGAGGTGCTGTTTACACACAATCCTGGCAGCCTACCTAACCTGACCTGACCTGCCCTGCCCTGCCCTGACATCAGTTTGCCTAATTAAAAGCTAAAAGAAGGAAGGCGGGGGACAAAACGTATACATTATGCTAACATATCCTTGATGTATGGCACGATTGTTTTTTTCCAAGAAGAAGATATTATATTTGTCCATCCAAATTGAACAGAAAAACTAATGAGCCATGTTCTCAGTGTAGAAAGCCAATATTTTCCGGATGTACGATTAGATTTTGCAACAATTCTGAAAAGACAAAGAATGAAATCAAGTGCTGCATTTTTAACTGATTTTTTTTCTATTTTTATCCTGATTTTTCATAATGTTAAGTTCCTATAAGGCCTTTGACTAATTTTTCCATTTCAAAGTTAAGAATATATTATTTTTCGTGTCATTTTAATAGTGATTGTTTTTTGTGTGGCGAATTTGAATAAAAACTCTCTCGTATATCTGAATGGTTAATTTTTGATGTCATGTACCACATAGTTGAAAAACATCAATAAACAACTTACTTCAGATACACAAGAATCCGTTAGAAAAAGAAGACCCGGCTTTTTAACCTGCACCTTACCAATTATGTCCCAGGTTTTAACCTTACCAGTTAGGGTTAAGTGGATTAACAAAACACTGATGTTTTAGTTTAGAAGCCAAAACGCAAGACATTGTGGAAGATCGGGCTAATAATTCTGACAAAAATGATTTTCTGGATGAAATTAAAGTATTGTCACCCTCCAATAAGAGGGTGCTACAAAAAAATTTATAATGCTACCAAATAGTCGTAATTAATTAATCTGTTATGCAATCCTACAAATTGTGTGTCCGATGCCTTTCTCGGTTTAAAAGTTATAGCCTTGCGGCGTCACTTATGCACAACCCTGTATGCATTTTATTTTAAAAGTTTTCCCATAAACAGCAAACTTAACATATTCATTAATTGAGTCACACTCTACATTTTACATACTTTTGGTTAGTGCTTTCTAGAATACTGATGTGTACACTCCTTCATCGGTCTCTAAAATTCTTCACATAAAAGTCAGAAGTCACGAAAAAATGCAAAACTCATGCGCAGATCAACCTAACGACAATAGTTGCAGTATTCACTCACCATATATCCAGAGTTGCCAGATTGGGCGATTTATCGCAAATTTGGTTATCTTTTATCTTTTGTTGCAAGGTTTTTTTCATAGAAAGCTCCGAGTCGCAAATTGGGCTACTTTTGTTATCTAAAAATCGCCAACTGGGCGATCTTGAAAAAACGAGCTCTGTTGTAAAACTATTCAATATCGCCAAAGTTTGATTTATTCAGAAGTAACATAGACGAACATTATTTTATCCATGGGAAGCAATGACATTTTGACATTCGTGAGAAACCAAGAGTACCCAGCATGTTTGGATAGATAATAGAAAAAGATGATAGGTGACAGGTGACAGGGACAAAATGTGTATATTTTATATTATATTACAGTGTATTTTATATGTTTCGTTATATGGAGAAAATATTTTATTTCTAAATTCTTATAACACTGCTGTTGAGTGTATGTTTTGATATTTTCTAAATCAATTCTTGTTCTGGTTCCTTTTTCTTTTAGTGAATTTTCTTTAAAAAAAGTTCACTAATGAGGAGATCCCGACTTTTGAATTTTGAAAAAATTTCTTCAAATGAGCGCTATTTAGGACCCCCGGAACCCAAATCCAAGGTCAGTTACAGACTTTATATGTTTATATATATATATATATATATATATATATATATATATATATATATATATATATATATATATATATATATATATATATATATATATATATATATATATATATATATATATATATATATATATATATATATATATGTATATATATATATATATATATATATATATATATATATATATATATATATATATATATATATATATATATATATATATATATATATATATATATATATATATATATATATACATATATATATATTTATGTGTCACACCTATAACTTAAAAAATAATAGACCGATTTTGATAAAACTTGGTGAGTACCTTCCTTTCGCAAGTGGCTTGGATAAGTTCGTTAGCCAGGAAAAACTGCCGAGGTTTTCCCGGAAAGTTTTGTGTTTCCTTTCGAAAAAAATCGAAAAAAAAATTATATCTCCAAAATTAACAAAGTAAGGGCAACCAAATTTCAGACGCGGGTTTACAATATTATAGGCAAGTTACCTACCTAGCTCCGTAGGTTAAAGGACAAAAAAGTTACAAGCATTCAAAAAAAAAAAAATTTGAGTTCTCCTCAAACGTCAAAATCGTGATTTTAAACGTCAAAATTGGTGAGTACCTTCCTTTCGGAAGTGGCTTGGATAAGTTCGTTAGCCAGGAAAATCCGCCGAGATTTTCCCGGAAAATTTTGTGTTTTCTTTCGAAAAAAAATTATATCTCCAAAATTAACAAAGTAAGGGCAACCAAATTTTATACGCGGGTTTATATCATTATAGGCAAGTTACCTACCAAAATTTAGCTCTGTAGGTTAAAAGACAAAAAAGTTATAGGCATTTAAACAAAAATAAATTGGGGTTTTTCACAAAACGTCAAAATTGCGATTTAAACGTCAAAATTGGCAACATTTAGGAAAATAACTTGAATCTAATACGGGCTATGGAAATAAAATGTCTCAAGAAGAATGTTTTACAAACCCTGAAGTCTTAGTTTCAACCGTCATTGTCCTTCATTTTAATAAAATATTTCCAGAAAATTCATTTCAAATAGACCCTTTCTCTGATGCTTGGCAGTAGTCTTAGCTATAGAGTTTATCGTTAATGGTGTATAATTTTTGTAGAATTTTCGTTAAAAAAAATCAATAAAGCTCAATATATCTGTTATTATACAAGATATGAAAAAAAATTGTATATATTAATTTTATAGGGTGTCTTGAGCTACATCTTAAAAAATTATTTCTACAATCACAGGGTGGCCCATAAGTCGTTGGTGATACAAATTTTCTTGTTTTTAATTTTAAAAAAACAAATTTATGTTATTGCATTTTTGCATTTTCCATTGAAATATAATGCATGTTTGTAAGAAAAAAAATTCTGGACGCAGTAAGTGCGTTATGGTAGCGAATTTTGATCAAATGCTTAATATTTGAATAGCTAAATTTGCTATTAACCTATAAGGTTGACCAAAAAATCAGTTTTTTCGGGAACACTTTAAGTTTACTTTCGGAAATTTTTATACATTTTCTAACAATAAAGTTATTTTGATAAAACATGGCACATTGTTTTTACTATATAGATTATACTGGTAACCAAATTTGATGCCTGCTTTCTTAAAAAAACACACATTATTGCTATTGAAAAATAGTTTTATGAAAATTCACTACCATAACGCACTTGCTGCGTCCAGAGTTTTTTAAATTTAATGACCAAAGGTAAACCGTTATTCACGTGTAATTTTGATGCACTATAGATTTTTTCTCTTCTTTAATGTCGGTCTATTTCCGCGACTATGGCCAATCACCGACGCCAGTGAGCAGTTTTACCTCACTATTTTGGAAATTTTGCCGAACCTTTCTGTAAGGAGGGTGGAATCTTTAACCTGCCCAACATTGTATGATACACTAGATCGACGGATTTACGCCCCGCGGAAGTGCGAAACGTGCAGACATTCGACTTGCTCAAATACAATTCCAGAACCTCTCGGTTCATGTTAATTTTATAGTATGTACTGAAAAGGTGAAAGGGGAGCCCTGTGAATCGAACCCAGTACGCTTAGGTCCAGAAACACGTTTTCACGACTGGACTACCGAGGCTCTATGCACTATACATCATTATATTAAAGCTTCTCGTCAACCTAAAAGAAAGCTTTTATAAAAAAAAAAAATTGCCGCCGAAAAACTCAGTTTGGATGATTTAACAAGTGACTGTTCTTACAGAAAGTACGCGATTTTGGGCGGTTTCCCGTGGATGAAAAGTTGGCGATTTTGGGCGATCTCGTTCAGCAAAACGGCGATATTTAGTTTTGAAAACCTGGCAACCCTGCATATATCACGCAGAATTTCACGCAAACTCATTTTCCAATAAATTAACTTTCCCATATTTCAGTTTCCCCAACACATTTTTCGGCCAGTATTAAATCATAATTGTTTTCGAAGAACCATTCTTCGTGTGTGTTTTATAACTCCGGATCAGATATCTTAATCCTGATATTAGCAGCAAGTGGTGTTAAATGGCTTATATTAGAGGGCGGAATGAAGAGAGAAAGCCTAAGCTGAAAATAAAGTGAAAGCGTGGGCTTGAAGTGAGAAAGGGCTACGATTGTCAGCATCCAGTGTGTGTGTATTGTTAGTGGCAACTGGTGTTGACACGATGATAAAACTAGCTCGTAAGATTTGTGCTACGTCATTAATGGTTGGCCCTAGATAAACGGCGTGTCCGTTGCACTAACCAGTTTATCGATTCTGGATTTGTATTAGGTTAGGAACTGTATTCACTAGAAGTTGGCTACTTAACGTTTCTATTAGTGTGAAAGAGTGGTTGAATTTTTAATGGTTCTTTCTGGTTTAGAACAACTTCCAACTTCGTAGCCATTTAGCACGTCCTTCAATATAAAGACTTTATCTGACTTGGTAAAAAACGAAGAGGCGAAATGTTCCTCCCACAAAGCTTGATAGGGAGACTTTTAACTAATCTAACATGTACAAAGCTATTAGTGGCATCAGTACTGCTATTGATTTAATGAAGTTTCTTGTGTTGCTATTTTATTTTTTAGTGAATTTTTATTTAAAAAAATTCACTAATAGAGAGGTATCGATGGTGAGACTTTGCAAACAATTTTTCAATGTATCCAACCGATAACTCAAAAAATAATTAACCGATTTTGATTAAACTCGGCAAGTGCCTTTCTTTTATTAATAGCTTGGATGAGTTCGTTAGCCAGGAAAATCTGACAAGGGTTTCCGGAAACATTTTGAGTTTTATTTCGAAAAAAAATTTTTTCTCCAAAAATTACAAAGCTATTGCAATGACATTTGGTGTGCATGCTGCTTTGGGAAAGACCTTACTACGTACCAAAATTCAGCTTTCTAGGTGTACATAAAATTGAGCTATTAAAATTTAAAGCATTTATTTTTAATATCACCGCGTTTCATTGACAATGTCAAACCTGGCTTGGTATATGAGATCTAGTATCTCTGAGTCGTTGCCTGATAACGGATCATTTGATATTATTGCACAGGTCTGTTACACGTTGTAACTGACGTTTATCGTATGGTATTAGATTGTTTATTACAAATTATTTGTGTTATTTGGTAATTTTTATATACAAGTGCAAATTATTCCTTTACGATTTTATTAATGTTAGTGGGTGGACTAACTAGTGTTTGTTACGTTTTGTCAACGCATATAAAGGATCGAACTTTTACAAAAGGGCTGATATGCAACAGGTTATTTTCTCTCTGATGCTTTGGCGGTAGCTTAAGTTAAGCTTATAGTTTAACGGTCCATAATTTTTAGCTAATTTTCGTACAAAAATTCGTAAATGAGGAGACTACGACTTTAGAATTTTAAAAAGATTTCTTCAAATGAGCGCAAACTAGGCTCCCTAGAATCCATATCCGGGTTTACGTTCAGTTTTTATCTAATTACATATATACAGGGTGACGCATTTATACGGTAAAGCTCAACATAATTATTATTATACAAGAGACGAGCAAAAATCGTATAAGTTAATTATAGGGTGTCTTGAACTGCATCTTATAAAATTATTTTCACAATCACAGGCTGGCCCATAAGTCGTTGGTGATCCCTGCATTTTTTTCGAACACCCTTATTTTATTGCATTTTTTATCGACATATGTTTGTAAGAAAAATAATCGAGACGCAGTAGGTGCCTTTTGGTAGCAAATTTTCATTAAATGCTTCAAATTTCAATAACTCAATTTGCTATTAACCTCAGGTTTGTTGGCTAGGAAACCAACATTTAAAGTTTATTGTCGGAATTTTTTTTTGCATTTTCAAACAATAAGTGATATAGATAAAATATGGCACAATGTTTCTACTATATAGGTTATACCGGTAACCAAACTGGTGACTGCTTGCATTAAAAAGACATATTTGCTATTCAAAGCATTGTTATAAAAATTAACTTCCTTAACGCCCTTGCTGCGTCCAGACTTTTTGTAAATTAATTAGCCTCACAAAATTTGATTTTACTTAACAAAAGCGTGTTAAAAATTCAAGAAAGCGTCTGGACGCAAGAGGTGCATTATGGTAGCGAGTTTTAATAAAAATATTTTTAATGGAAATATGTCTTTTTTTATTGAAAGGCATCAAATTTGGTATTAGGTAAGTCACTCGCAAAACCAATTTTGGTCGAGCGTACGCGATGTCTTTATTTATCACGCTACAATTGTAACCGAACGAAATGCGTGACTTGTCTACACTACCGTATCTCAGCTGTGCCCGATGTTCTTTAAATCTGATTTCAGCTGAGCCAGCTCAGCTGAGAAACGGAGGTATAAAAAGGTCATGCGTTTTTTTAATTTCGACAACACACCACGAGAGATCACAGCCTAAATACTATCGTACCGTGGGTGTCGACACGGAGGAAAGAGTCAACTTGTTAATTCTGGACTTGAAGGTTCGGAGGAGAAGGAAAAACATGTGCCGGCAAGGAATTACACAACTTGGAAGTGCTTGGGCAAGAAAGGGCATAATGTTCTATGTCTGGTGACCTGGACAGTAAAAGGGTGCATTCGCTCTGTTTCCCTGGTAGATCTGTTGGGGGCAGCAGGTGGAGGAACTATGGAAGAAAGCTCCTCTGAGCAGTGCCCGTGCAGATATCTATAAAAGAGAGAGAGAGAGAGGTCACCAACGGCACGTCGGTGGGCAAGAGATGGCAGCCCTTGGGTGAGGGAAGGGTCACCGATGAAACGTATAGCTCTCTTTTGAATGTAGTTCATGATAGCGATCGTAGAAGCGGCAGCGGCACCCCAGATGTGAGAGCAGTATTCGAGGTTTGGCCTTATTTATGAAGTATATAAGGCATACAGGTTATCTGGTAAAAAGCACTTGTGAGCCCAGAAGCAGAAACCTAATTTCTTAGCAGCCGCCTCTTCAATTGATGTGAAATGTTGGTGCCAATTGAGATTTCGATCCACAGAAATGCCAACAAGTTAAAATGACTCATTACTTTGAATATCTTGGTTGTTTATTGTAATGGGTCTAGGGCTGGTGTATCTTCTATGAGATAGATGGCAGGACTGAGATTTGTTGGAGTTGAATTGTACAAGATTTCTACTTCCCCATTCCAATATTTTTTGGAGATCCACAGAGACAGAACCCTCCATGAGTCTGCAATCCTCATCTAATTGGGCTAAAAAGACAGGCCTAGAATATTGTATATTTGAGTGGAGGGTGCTGTCGTGCGAGTAACTGTGAAATGTGTTGGATGTGCTCGAGAGGAGGTCATTTATGTAAAGAAGAAACAAAGTAGGGGCTAAAGCTGAACCTTGAGGGACTCCTGCATTAATTGGATACAATTTAGAGGAATGGCCATCCACGACAACAGAAATGATCCGGTTGGAGAGGAAATTTCCTGTCCAGGTACAGAGTTTTGGTGGTAGGTCATAGGCCGGACGTTTATTAAGCAGCGCTGAGTGCCAGACCTGGTCGAATGCTTTGGATATGTCTAGAGCGACAATCGGGGATTCACCGTGTAGTTCCATATACTTGTTCCAAGAATGGGTGACGAAGGAAAAGAGGTCGGCAATTGATCTGCACTGACGGAATCCATACTGCTTGTCGTGGATTAGACTGTGTTTTTTAATAAGTTTTTGTAATTCGGTGTTTATATACTTTTCCATCAATTTAGAGACGACTGAAAGGAGATAAATAGGCCTGTAGTTGCTAGGAAGCGTTTTGTTATAATAATAATAATGATAATGATAATGATGATGATGATGATATTGATAATAATAATAATAATAACAATAACAATAAAAGTGGTTTATTGTACCAAGATACACAACATTATGCAACCAAAATATATAAAAATCCAACTTAAATTAGCTTACAGTACAACAAACCATGATTGCATGGTATTAATAACTGTGGCTAACAAATGACCCGTAAAAGCTAAGCTGGTCTTCGCAATAATAATTAGCTGCCGGTAACACTTGTAAATTATACACAGCGTATCTTAGACCAACTGTCCCCAAATATACACTCAGCAACACCCAGTCCTAATCGACATTACAAGTATCAATCCCAACCAGCTATTATATTAAATCTATGCAATATTAAGCAAGTCGCGCAACGTTTCTCTTTCTGTGGTACGCAGAAAGGAATTTACCATTATGGTAAAGTGTTTCCTGTTTATATTTCTTTGATGTTAGGTGGCAAAAAGTTGTAACACCGAGGAGACAGGAAAATGTAACATCTCTTGACACGAGGGCTTTGAAAAGTTTGGTACCTTGGCGTTACCTGGCTCTTTGGATCTAGTACCCTGGTTATGATCAATAAATATCAGCACATGCCGGTGTTCATGGTTGTAGGCTACAAGAGTTTTAGAGTAAAGTGTCTTTACATCAAATGTATTGGATTCCCGATAAAGAGGTGCAGATGGATACATTCGATCCCTGAAGTACATGATCTTTAAAACTCTTCTTTGCAGCACTTCAACCTTTTTTAAATAATAATCGACTGCGCCATCCACATCAACAATCCATAGTTGATTCTGGAGTCTGCTAGAGATCTGTATACTGCTTTAGGTTGATTCGGGTCCAGAACACGCCTAAGATATTTTATCTTATATATGATAAGAATTCCCGCAATGTACGTACGACGACATGTATATGCTAGTTCCACTTCAAACACTGATCAATAACCACTCCCAAATATTTGCTGTGATCAACATTTAGGATAGCGTACTGGTAGCTCTCAGAGACCGTCAGGGAGTCAAAGCAATGTTATTTTAACATAGGTAGGTATGCATGGTGTTGCAGAGCAAAGTGCATTTCCAAGAGCTATTGATAGATCAGCAAAAAAATAAATCTAAAAATCTTATATCATTCTTCCATGATAAAATCTCCTAACCCAAAAAAAGTCGCGAAATTCAAATGTTAAAATCAAATTATTAGACATACTGTGTATATTTTTATAACAACGTTTCCATATTTACAAACAAATAGTACACGAACAGATACACTGCAATTGATAAAAAAATATATATGATTTTGAGCTGCTAAAATTGAAATTTTTAAGTACCGCACTTACGAAATGAACTCCCAAATTTATTTATTTACTTTATGAGTCGAAACCTTAATCAGTGATTTGATAAAAAATAGAAAACAGTTTTGAATCTATAATTAACCTATATACCCAGAGCATTTTGTACTGAAACACAGTATATAGGGTGGCGCATTGAAAACGAACCAGACCGATTTGCATCCAGAGAATTTTTTTAAGAAACGCTGAAACCAGTCAATTTTAATATTGAGGGGGACATGTTTTGACATAAAACTCAACCTTGTCACATCAATCCCTTAAGGGTGGTGATAACAACCCTGATATTTTAAATAGGGAACATGGGTCGAGTGTTACATTATCTGAAAGCTCTTTCTTTTCTGAATTCAGCACACCAATTTTTTTGGAAGTTTTATTAACTCGTTTAAAAATTATTTACAGTTGAAGATGCAAAAACGCATTTCACTCATTCCGATAAGAAATGTGCTGATAGTCAATGTTTTGTTGGTTTGCACACAAAAAATTGACTATCAGAACATTTCTTATCGGAATGAGAGAAATGCGGTTTATTATTTCAGTTTATCGGTCAATGGTGTGTTCTGTAGAAGAAAGAGTTGAAATAATTACTCTTTTTTTCAAAAACGATGACTGTTAACAGAAAATACATTTTGGAGTTAGTTGCAAAGTTTTGACAAAGTGGTTCAGTATCCAACAAAAATCGAGATCCTGAACGTGAATTTCCGGTTAGAAATAAGACTAATGAGATTGAAGTTTTAGGACAAATTGCTGCAGACCCAACTTTGAGCACGAGAAAAAAGCCACTATTTCAAACATCAAAAGAAGAACTATTCAGCGAATATTTAAGCATCATAAATTTCACCCGTATAAAATTCGTCTTGTACAACAACTGAATGAAGATGATTTTGATCGGCGGCTGGAGTTTTGTGAAGTTATGACTGCACGAATAGCTGACAACGCGAATTTTCTATTCAATATCTGTTTGTCAGACGAGTGTACGTTTTTATTAAACTCTACAGTCAATCGTCATAATTGTCGTTATTGGGCAGATAATAATCCAAGAAATTTTCACGAAGTCCACACTCAAACTCCATAGAAATTGAATGTCTGGACTGACATTTTTGGAGACCGTTTAATCGGACCAATTTTTCTTGATAGCAATTTGAGTGTCGAAACGTATTTAGGGTTACTAGAAAATATCGTTTACCCTCTACTAATTGACATTGTTGAAAATGACGATCGCTATCAAGCAAATCAATTAGTGCTTCAACAAGATGGAGCTCCTCCGCATTTTTCACAACGTGTTAGGGAGTTTTTGAACAGAGAGTTTCCAGAGCAATGGATTGGGTGTAGAGGTGCTATTGAATGGCCCCCTAGATCACCGGATTTAACTCCTTTGGACTTCTTTCTATGGGGTCATTAGAAGAGTAGAATTGTCGAAACAGAACCGGTGTCTCGGGAAGAATTACGCCGACGCATTGTTGAAGAATGCCGTCTAATAACTCCACAAATGCTCCAGAATGTCAGAGCTCGTTTTGAACAAAATTTGTACTTTTTTAGAAGCTGGTGGTCAACAATTTGAACACTTACTTAACTGAATAAACATTTTTGAACGTTTGGTTTTGTTTTTTAGTTTTTTTTTAAATCGAAAAATTGACCAGTTAGTGCATTTCTTATCACAATGAATGAAATACGTTCTTGCAACTCCAACTGTGAATATTTTTTAAACGAGTTGATAAAACCTCCAAAAAATTTAATGTGCTGAATTTAGAAAAAAAGAGCTTTCAAATGGTGTAACACTCGACCCATGTTCCCTATTTAAAATATAAGGGTTATTATCACCACCCGTAAGGGGTTGATGTGACAAAGTTGAGTTTTATGTCAAAACATGCCCCCCTCAATATTAAAATTGACATGTTTCAGCGTTTCCTAAAAAAATTCTTTGGACGCAAATCGGTCTGTTTTCAATGCGCCACCCTGTATAAACATGGTATGTATTTTACACCTTTTCCCCTAATTAGACTACGGGTATGACAGCAAGTCGATCGCGACACATTTTTGTGATAAAAAGTAGAACTTGTGTATACAAAAGTTGGCTACCCCTGACCTATATGATAGAAACAATGTACCATATTTCATCAAAATAACTTTATTGTTTGAAACAGTACAACAATTTTCCAAAAATAAACTTTAAATGTTCCCGGAAAAATTGATCCGATTTTCCTTGCCAGCGAACCTCTTCAAACTATTTACACATCTGGCAACATATAGTTATCCACAAAAGTACCAAGAAAATATGTTCACTTTTTTTTCTTTCATATAAATTCCCTATTTTGTTTAGAAAAATAGGCTTCACTTACACAAAAATTATATTCTTTACCATAATTGGCTAAACTGGTATTTTTCACTTAAATGTGAAATATTTTCTTACAATAGCCTATTAAATATTTTATATTAATTACCAAAACTTCACAAACGTGTTACGATCAATGATTTCTCCGGAATCGCTAAAAAAATAACATTTTTCACACGAAAATTCAGCTAAAAAAATCATAAAAGTGTATAGTAAATACTACCCTACTCTGGAATTATAATTGAAAAAAAAAACAAAATGGTAAAGAAATATTTTTTTAACTTTTCCCAAAAATGAGAACCAGTGGAAGTGAAGAAGAACGAAAGCAGAAAAATACTCATATTTTATGGCAGAAGCTGTCAGAAATAAAAACGCTACTTAAGTGTGTCACTCTGCGGTTGCATTTGACATTTGTGAAAACAATTTGCCAACTACTTTTATACATTATGAAAATGTGTGTGTGTGTGTGTTTTGTTTCTTTAACGTCGGCCTATTTCCGCGACTATGGCCCATCACCGACGCCAAGGAGAAGTTTCGCCTCACTATCCTGGAAATGTTGCCGAACCCCTGTCTTTCTGTAAGGAGGGTAGGGATCTTTAACGTGCCCAACATCGCATGGACACGGGACCGACGGCTTTACGCCCCCTCCGAAGGGCGGAACGTGCAGACATTCAACTTGCTCAAATACAATGCCAGAACCTCGGCTGATGTTAATGTTACAGTTTGTTCTGAAAAAGTGAAAGGAGTACCCTGGGATCGAACCAAGTACCCTTCGGTTCAGAAGCACACGTTCTTACCCCTGAACCACCGAGGTTCTATTATGAAAATGTAAACATCAGATTATATATTTCTTACCTTGTTTGTACCAAAGTTAGTTTGAATATTTTAATATTTTTATTCCAAAATTTGGTAAACAAAGACATATTCTGATCGGTTATTAGAATTGGGTAAAAGACTTTTTTTAATGATTCCTACAGGAACCAAAATGGTATTTTTTTATTTTCATTTTGATTTGTTTATTGAGCTAGTCGACAATCAAAACTGTATAAGCCAATTATTCATCATAAATAAAAAAGAATAGTCACACAATAAAATAAACCATAAAATTCACCAAACTCAGTTCCAAAAACAACTTTACAAAAATACGAAGCCTTCTTCTTCTTTGCGATTCGCATCTCGACATAAACCTAAGGTTAAGGTTAGCAAATTGCTACAGTTGGTCAGTCCTTCTGTATGGAGTAGAGACGGACCTTAAAAATAACGAGCATAAATAAACTGGAAGCTTTCGAGATGTGGGTCTATCGGCGCATACTAAAAATACCATGCACAGCAAGAGTGCGAAATGAAGATGTCTTACGCAGAGTGAACAGAGACAGAGAGCTCCTCCAGGTTGTCGAGCGGAGGAAGACAGCATATCTGGGTCACTTATTGCGCAATCTCAAATATTCTATCCCCCAGCTCATAATTAAAGGTAAACTAGAGGGGAAAAGAAGTGTAGGCAGAAAGAAAGTGTCATGGATGAGAAACATAAGATATTGGACAGGTCTGCGCTTTGAGGACTTGATGAGAGCGGCGGAGGATAAAGAGGAGTTTGCTGTTGTAGTCGCTAACCTCCATTAGTGGAGATGGCACCCCAAGAAGAAGTTCCAAAAAAAAATTCAAAAGCAATACAATATATATATATATATATATATATATATATATATATATATATATATATATATATATATATATATATATATATATATATATATATACTATTATTATTATTATAAAAAGTATACCTACATCATTTTACATCATTTCTATGAAAGTTCGCTACCATAAGGCACTTGCGGGTCCAGATTTTTTTGTTATTCGCGATTAAAGTCTCGTAGTAGTCTTGTAGTCTGCTAATCTCGTCTTTGGGAGAGTGTTTCTACAGCAACGTATAGGGTTAGTTCACGCTGGTTACAATATAAAATTAGTTAGTGTTGAATATCCTAATAATTCTAACGAGCTAGAGCGTTGGCCGTGAGGACAACTTTTATAATTGAGATTAGAAGCATTAGCTAAAGATATAAATCGTTAATTTTAGGTTATAAGATACATTAGCAAAAACTTAATTCCTCCGGTTGTAGTAATAAACTTTAAAAAACATGATTTTGTCAAAAGTGAGATAATCAATAACAACTCATTTTTATTTCAGTTACTATGCATCAACCTCGTTTCCAGTTGGTCCCCCTCGACTGGTTCCTCCAATTAAAAGGCAACGATTGATGACAACAGCAACAAGAAACGGAAAAAACAATCACACTGCAAAAACCAACACAGTACCACCACTCGATCAACTAAAAACTTACAGTAAGTTTTTTTATATTAATTTTAACTTATAGATATTTATGCGTTTAAAAAGCAATGAATATTATATTTTTCCTGTTCTTCGTAATTTTTACGTAAAAATGTAAAAGGGTTTAACCCGAACTTTCTAAAATGTCAATTTGTTAAGTAGAAATCTTTCTACCCACCCCAAGCTCCTTCAAAGGATTACTGCCCTGAAAACATTTTTAAATTGAAAATGTAGACGTGTGATACTTTTTTGAAAGGAAAATTAATTATCTATCTAGCTAAATACAGATCTAGAGACTATTTCTAGCGCTATACAAACTTTTAATACTGTGCAATAGTACTTGAAAAACGTATATAGATATTCAGCTGTTGTTCGTTAAAGAGCATGTACCTCTTTTAAAGTAAGGTAGGCGATACCGAACGGTGTGTTTATTGTTATCTCTAACAAAACTAAGATTTTTCAAGGTAATATTAATTATTAATTGTGAATACCGCAGTCAATGTGAACTAGTACTTTGTTTGACCACACATTTATATCATCTAAACTGTTTTACTTCAATAAAACACCTAAATATTTAATGTGAATAGGAAACAATTTTCACAGTAAGAAGGCCACAATTTTATTTGCCTTACCTTTTCGGTATGATCCGAGAAGACAGGATCGGATTCAAGAAACATAAATTTACATTTAATAATGTTTCAAATTACAAATGAGGCTTCTGAGTACAGAAGCTCTTAAATACCAACCGCTACCAACAAGAGCTACTCTACCATATTACCACATCAAAAATACCCTTTAAAAAACCAAACTATTATATTTCCATCTATAAATGAAACGAAGATACAAGATTATCTGATTCCTCTAGGCAAAATTATTCACTCTAAAAATATTCTATACTGCTCCAGACTATCAAATAGTAAAGTGCGTATGTCTATATCATCCCAGGAAATTGTGGATAAGTTTATGAATGATTTAAAGGCCACAATAACCATGAATAATGAAATTGTTCAAGCCCAGCAATATATGACACCGTCTGAAAGATTAATATTCTTGAATGTATGCCCATCGATTTCGGACGTAATTTTGACCAAGAAATCAGAGAACTTAGGACTTGCGATACTCTTTTCTCTGACACCGTTATGAATCAATGCATAATTGCTCGATTTTAGCCACCTTTTAAGGTTCCGCAAACAAACTATAATTTGCCCTACACAGATTACGATTCCGGAGTCGTTTTTAATCAACTACGATAACACATCATATAGAATTTTTTGTCAAGACATACCTCAAGTGCCACAACTGCAAACAAACAGGCCACTTAGCAATAAATAGCACCACCACAACATCTAATTTACTTAATCCACCCAATGTAAATAAGAATGCGTCAACAGAAACTGCCACCCCCCTCAGACAATACCGTAACTACCTTAGTAACTCCAACAGCATCAGATAAAACATCGAAACCAACAGTAGTATCTCCAATAACGCCAACTGAACCATTTACAAGACATCAGGAAAAAACTTCAAACAAAGGAACCAGAGAGTATTCTGATGGACGCCGAACAACCCCAATCCAGGCCTAAGAGAAGTAAAGACGACACATTAACGCCCCCAAGCCCAGGTGAAGAAAAAACGTTTAAAACCTAAAAACACCGTACCGAATCCAAAAAGAAAAATCTCTGGACGCAGCAAGTGCGTTATGGTAGCGACTTTTCTTTAAAATATTTTTAATAGCAAATGTCTTTCTTTGATGAAAGCAGACATCAAACTTGGTTGCCTATATAGTAGAAACAATGTACCATGTTTCATCGAAATAAATTTATTGTTTGAAAATATATAAACATTTTTCAAAAGTCTAGATGCAGCAAATGTGTTATGGAAGTGAATTTCCATGAAAATGTTTTTAATAGTGAATGCGAGCAGGGATCAATCTGATTACCGGTATAGCCTATGTGGTAGAAACAATGTACTACATTTTATCAAAATTACTTATGGTTTGAAAATATACAAAAATTTTCTGAAAATAAACTTAAATGTTGGTTTTCTAACCAACAAAGCTTACGGTAATAGCAAATTGAGTTATTGAAATTTGAAGGATTTAATGAAAATTCGGTAAATTTGCAGATTAGCTCCCGAACGCTTTTCAACAAATTGTTTTCAGAAACATTACTAGGACCTTACCTGGATGCACAAACCACAAGAAAAATGTATTGTTCACACCCCCCAAGGATGTTACGGAACTGGGAGTAAATAGGGGTGCTATGTGGGGTAGGCAGGGTTTAAGGGGGATATGGCTTCAACATGTGAAAAAGACAGCTTTCAAGCCCGCTTCATTCGAATTTTCTGCTCATATTTCCTTTTTACTACCTACCCCGCCCAGCACCCATACTCACTCCTGGTCCCGTAACTTCCTTAGGGAGTGTGAACAAGAAATTTTTCTTGGGGTTTGTGGATCCAGGGGGGGCCCTAGGCAGGTTTCTGAAAACAGTTTTTTGGAAAACGTTCGGGAGTTAAACTGCAAATTTACCGAAAATTCACTACCAAAACGCACATACTGCGTCCAGATTTTTTCTTACAAACGCATCATATTTCGATAAAAAATGCAAAAATTCATTAATGAATTTATTCTACGAAATTTAGCTAAAAAAAAATAATTATACACCCCTACTCACTCCTGGTCTCGTAGCTTCCTTGGAGGGTGTGAACAAGAAATTTTTCTTGGGGTTTCTGGATTCAGGGGGCTCTAGGCAAGTTTCTGAAAAGAGTTTTTTGAAAAGTGTTCGGGAGCTAAACTGCAAATTTACCGAAAATTTGCTACCAAAACGCACTTACTGCGTCCAGTTTTTTTTCTTACAAACGCATCATATTTCGATAAAAATGCAAAAATGCATTAACGAATTTCTTCTACAAAAATTATCTAAAAAAAAAAATTATACACCCCTACTCACTCCTGGTCCCGTAACTTCCTTGGGAAGTGTGAACAAGAAACTTTTCTTGGGGTTTGTGGATCCAGGGGGGGCCTAGGCAGGTTTCTGAAAGCAGTGTTTTGAAAAGCGTTCGGGAGCTAAACTGCAAATTTACCGAAAATTCGCTACCAAAACGCACTTACTGCGTCCAGATGTTTTTCTTACAAACACATCATATTTCGATAAAAAAATGTAAAAATGCATTAACGAATTTGTTCTACGAAAATTGGCTAAAAAAATTATAGACTGTTAAACTATAAACTTCACTAAACCTACAGCGAAAGCATCAACTTAACTAAACCGACAGCCAAAGCATCAGAGAAAGGGTCTATTTGAAATAAACTTTCTGTAACTATTTTAGTAAACTGAAGGGCAATGACGGTTGAATCTGAAACTTAAGGGTTTGCAAAACACTCTTCTTGCAACATTTTCTTTTCAAAATCCGTATTTATTTCACGTTCTTCGCCTAAACATTGCCAATTTTGACGTTTAAAATTGCGAGTTTGACGTTTTCAGGAAAACTCCAAAACTTGTTTCTTTAACTGCCAGTAACTTCTTTGTCTTAAAAGCAGAGTTCACTTTTTATAATGCAAATACGCGTACCAAATTTGGTTGTCCTTGCTTTGTTATTTCCGGAGATATGATTTTTTTAGACAGAAAACACCCAATTTTCCGGGAAAACCAAGTCCGATTTTCCTGGATAACGAACTTATCCAATCCACTTGCAAAAGGAATGTACTCACCAAATTTGATCAAGATTGGTCCATTATTTTTTGAGTTATCGGTCG
Organism: Tillus elongatus; assembly: GCA_964006375.1. Lineage (NCBI taxonomy): Eukaryota > Metazoa > Arthropoda > Insecta > Coleoptera > Cleridae > Tillus > Tillus elongatus. The sequence goes on from OZ023263.1 coordinate 183,246,923, forward strand.
TATATATATATATATATATATATATATATATATATATATATATATATATATATATATATATATATATATATATATATATATATATATATATATATATATATATTTAGATAAACACAGAATTCCACATTAGCGATTTTTTTTTAATTCGCTAAAAGCCAGACCAAAGAGTCTTCTCTACCAATACTCGAGAAATTCATAGATCAAAATGCGTCATCTTTTGTGTTAGCCTACCACCAAGTAATAGATTTATTCAAAAATGCCAAACGCTACTCAGATGTAATAAGCAGAGTGCAGAACTATCCCGCCAATTATATGGCCCTTATTGACATGTTAACAAAAATATGGCCTTTATTGACCTGTTAACAAAAATATGTCCCTAAAATATCAGAAATCTAGAAGTACAAAAATAATAAAAGCTCTTCTAAACCACTTAAAAATACAAATTGGAGGCGATCTAACTGCTGATACAGAAAGCGACAGTTCGCAGCCGAATTACAATAATGAAAAATTTAATTGGGGAAAGAAGAAGCTGACAAGAAAGCCCTCGAAGGAGTTAGTGCTACAGATTCCATAAATGTGAATATTAGGGATGGATAAAAAAATTTAGCGTGCTTGCCCAATGAAAACTACAGAAGGACTGATGAGCTAGTACAAATATAAAAGTGGATAAAAAAATCTACTCAACTCCTTATTAAAGTGTTTTTCTAGTTTATGGCAATTAGCGTAGTAAAAGCAACTTTTATTGGGCTGGCTAAATTTACTCTGTATTAATAAGTGCACTCGATGCAAAGGGAATTTAAGGGATGATAAAAAATTTTAATTTTTCCTCTGTTCTCTCGGCTAGGAAATAAAGCAAGCAGAGGCAGCGAAGCACAGAGCAACCAACCTCTGTACCACAGAGTAGACTTATTAGTGTAGAGATGTTACCGACACAGGAGCAGGCATTTGTCAATGTTAATACCGAGCGTCGTTCTAGCACACAATGCAATTATAAAAGCCGTCTGTGCATTGTGAGAGATCCCTAACGCTTGTGACGTCACATTACTGGGTCATTTTAAATATTAATTCAATTGAGATTAATATAGAGTGCTTATTACGCTTGTTAACTGTGACTGGAGCTTTGCTGCTGACTCTCAAATTAGATAAAAGTATTGCCGCACAAGACAAATAACGCGGAATTGCTGCACTGGAGCACCAGTTAATTCCCTTTTTAATTATTTATTCAAGAATTCATTGTAGTCTGAGCATCGTTCCGAGAGATCTGCTGACATCTGAGTGTTAATTAGGCATAAGGAAGACTTCTGGATCGATTTAATGTGAATGAAAATTCAGGGGATTTTCTTTTGTGTTTAGTACGCATTAATTTCTAAATCTTGGGTATTTAAACAAAGATCGATTTGATTTGCAATTCTATAGAGTAAATGTTGGCTACAATGTACACAGCTGTTTACAGCCCCCAAAAAAATGTAAGATCAAGCTGATTTTATACTTTATAACAAAGCGGTTCGTTGAGTTCCTAACATGTAAAGAAAAATTCGATTATGATTTATTGGAAAGTCAGTCAACTAAATTCGTTGGAGCATCATGTGAAGAATTAGCCGTCGTTGTATCCGATTACTAACTTGCTATGATCAAAATTAAAATAATGTTGCTTTAGTCAAACTTCAAACCATAGCAAACAAAAAAAAAGTCTGAACATAGCAAGTGCGTTATGCTAGTAAATTTCCATAAAAATGTTTTCAATAGCAAATATGTCTTCTTAGTGAATTTGCTAAAAAAAATTCACTTATGAGGAGATCCCAACTTGAAAATATTTCTTCAAATGGGCGCCAACTAGGCCTCCTAGGACCCATATCCAGAGTCAGTTTCAATTATTATATCTTTATATATATATATATATATATATATATATATATATATATATATATATATATATATATATATATATATATATATATATATATATATATATATACAGGGTGGCGCATTGAAAACGAAACAGACCGATTTGCGTCCAGAGAATATTTTTTTAAGAAGCGCTGAAAGACTTCAATTTTAATATTGAGTGGGACATGTTTTGACATAAAACTCAACTTTGTTACATCAACCCCTTAAGAGTAGTGATAACAACCCTTATATTTTAAATAAGGAACATGGGCCGAGTGTTACATCATTTGAGAGCTCTTTCTTTTCTGAATTCAGCACACTAATTTTTTTGGAAGTTTTGTCAACTCGTTTAAAAATTATTCACAGTTGGAGTTACAAGAACGTATTTCATTCATTGTGATAAGAAATGCACTAACTAGTCGATTTTTCGTTGAAAAAAACTTTAAAAAAAAACCAAACGTTCAAAAATGTTTATTCTGTTAAGTGTTCAAATTGTTGACCAGCTTCCATACAAAAGTACAAATTTTGTTTAAAACTGGAGCATTTCTGGAGTTATTAGACGGCAGTCTTCAACAATGGGTCGTCGTAATTCTTCCAGAGACTCCGGTTCTGTTGCGAAAATTCTGCTCTTTAAATGGCCCCATAGAAAGAAGTCTAAAGGAGTTAAATCCGGTGATATAGGGTGCCACTCAATAGCACCTCTACGCCCAATCCATTGCTCTGAAAACTATCTGTTCAAAAACTCTTTAACACGTTGTGAAAAATGCGGAGGAGTTCCATCTTATTGAAACACCAATTGATTTTCTTGATAGAGATCATCATTTTCAACCGTGTCAATTAGTAGAGGGTAAACGATATCTTCTAGTAACTCCAAATACGTCTCCAAAAATGCCAGTCCAGACATTCAATTTCTGTGGAGTTTGAGTGTGGACTTCGTGAAAATTTCTTGGATTATTATCTGCCCAATAACGACAATTATGACGATTGACTGTAGAGTTTAATAAAAACGTACACTCGTCTGAAAAACAGATATTGAACAGAAAGTTCCCGTTATCAGCTATTCGTGCAGTCATAACTTCACAAAACTCCAGCCGCCGATCAAAATCATCTTCATTCAATTGTTGTACAAGATGAATTTTATACCGGAGAAGTTTATGATGCTTCAATATTTGCTGAATTGTTCTTCTTTTGATATTTGAAACAGTGGCCAATTTTCTCGTACTCAAAGTTGGGTCTGCAGCAGTTTGTCCTAAAACTTTTCTAACCGGAAATTTACGTTCAGGATCCCTTTTTTTGTTGGCCACTAAACCACTTTGTCGAAACTTTGCAACTAACTTTAAAATGTATTTTCTGTTAACATGTCTGTTTGGATGTCGTTTATTAAACAAATTTGCGGTAAGGTTGGCACAGTCATCGTTTTTGAAAAAAAGAGTAATTATTTCAACTCTCTCTTCTACAGAATACACCATTGTGAAATTAATTTTCGGTAGTACTATCAAGTATCAAACCGACCGATAAACTGAAATAATAAACCGCATTTCTCTCATTCTGATAAGAAATGTTCTGATAGTCAATTTTTTTGTTTACAAACCAACAAAACATTGACTATCAGCACATTTCCTATCGGAATGAGTGAAATGCGTTTTTGCATCTTCAACTGTGAATAATTTTTAAACGAGTTGATAAAACTTCCAAAAAATTAGTGTGCTGAATTCAGAAAAGAAAGAGCTTTCAAATGATGTAACACTCGACTCATGTTCCTTATTTAAAATATAAGGATTATTATCACCACCCTTAAGGGGTTGATGTAATAAAGTTGAGTTTTATGTCAAAACATGTCATCCTCAATATTAAAATTGACGTGTTTCAGCGTTTCTTAAAAAAAATTATCTGGACGCAAATTGGTCTGTTTCGTTTTCAATGCGCCACCCTATATATCTGCGTGTGTATGGGTGTCACACCGATAACTCAAAAAATAATCCGATTTTAATCAAATTTAGTACGTACCTTCTTTTTGTAAGTGGCTTAGACAAGTTTGTTACCCAGGAAAATCGGCCCAGGTTATCCCAGAAAATTTTGTGTTTTCGTTCGGAAAAAAATTATATCTCCGGAAATAACAAAGTAAGGGCAGCCAAATTTGGTACGCGTGCTTGTAATATAAAGAGTGAACCATACTAATGTTGAGGTCTGTAACTTTAACCACAATAAAATTCGGGACGCAGCAAGTGCGTTATGATAGCAAATTTTCATTAAATGCGTCAAATTTAAATAACTAAATTTTATATAAACCTAGAAAGTTAAATTTTAATGTCTAGTGGTGTCCTTCCCAAGGCAATATATCGTCAAAATAGCTTTGTAATTACCGGAGAAAAAAAAAATCCCAAGAAAACTCAAAATGTTCTTGGAAAACCTTGTCAGATTTTCCTGGCTAACGAACCTGTCCCAGCTATTATTAAAAGCAAGACTCTTCCTGAGTTTCATCAAAATCCCTTCATAACTTTTTGAGTTCTCGTGTGGAAACATACATACATACACACACACACACTCATATATATATATATATTTATATATATATATATATATATATATATATATATATATATATATATATATATATATATATATATATATATATAAACATATAAAGATTGAAACTAACCCGAGATATGGGTTGTAGGGTTCCTAGTTGGCGCTCGTTTGAAAAAATTCTTGCAAAGTCTCACAATCGATACTATTAGTGAATTTTTCTTTTAAATTCACTAAAAATTATAGGAGTTTAAAGAATAGAATTTGGGATTTTCCTCAAAACGTCAAAGTCGCGATTATAAACGTCAAAATTGGCAACATTCAGGCAAAAACCTGAAACAAATACGGATTATGCAAAGAAAATGTCTCGAGAAGAGTATTATACAAACCCTTAGGTTTCAGCTTCAACAGCATTGTCCTTCATTCTACTAAAATATTTCCAGAAAATTAATTTTAAATGGACGCTTTCTCTGATGCTTTCGCAGTAGTTTTAGTTAAGTTTATTGTTTAACGGTCTATGATTTTCTGAAACTATCTATAACTAAAAATACTGCGAACGCATCAGTGAAAGGGTCTATTTAAAAGAAATATTTTGCAAATATTTAGTAAAATAAAAGACGATTGAAGCTGAAACTTAACTCTTTGTAAAACACACTTCTTGCGACATTTTCTCTACATAACCCTTATTGTTTTCAGGTTCTTTGCATAAAATCTGACAATTTTGACGTTTCTAATCGTGACTTGGCGCTTTAAGAAGAAAAACTATAAATATAAGTTTAGCACTATAATTGGTGTGTTTTAGTGAATTTTCTTACAAAGAAACCACTAGTGGGGACATCCCAACTTTTCAATTTAAAAAAATGTCTTTAATGAGCTCAAACTAAGACCCCTAGAACCCATATACGAGGTCAGTGTAAATCTTTATATATTATGGTTACCAAATTTGGTACGTAGGTTTACGTTATAAAAAGTAAACTACATACCAACATTTAAATATCTATGTTACATGAGAAAAACAGTTACAAGCATTTCGTTAAGTGTCAGATTAGATTGTCTATAAAATTCAATACGATAACGCACTTGCTTTTCTTTTTAAATTCACTAATGAGGAGATCTCGACTTTTTAATTTTGAAAAGTTTCTCAAATGAGCGCGAACTAGGCATTCTAGAACACATATCCAGGGTCAGTTTCAATTGTTATATGTTTATATATATATATATATATATATATATATATATATATATATATATATATATATATATATATATATATATATATATATATATATATATATATATAATATGGTGCCTAGTTCGCGCTCATTTTAAGAAACTATTCACAAAAGGTACTCTGACTACTGAGCCCCTTCTGTTTACAAATGGCTTGAATAAGTGCGTTAGTCAGGAAAATCGAGACGGGTTTTCCGGAAAACTTTTAAATCTTCGGAAATAACAAAGTTATGGCAACTAAAAAAAGACAAAAAAGTGACGGGTTAGGTAGAGAAAATATCTCCAGAAGGGTGTTTTACAACCCCTTAAATTTCAGCTTCAACCGCCATTGTCCTTCATTTTACTAAACTATTTGCAGAAATTTTAAATACACCCTTTCTCTCATGCTTTTGAAGTAGTTTTACTTATAGAATTTATCGTTTAACGGTTTGTAATTTTTAGTGAATTTTCGGAGGTAAAATTCGCTATAGAGAAGACCGCGACTTCTAAATTTTGAAAGGATTTCTTCAGATCGGCGTGAACTAGAACTTCTAGAACCCATATCCTGGGTTATTTTCAGTTTTTATCTGTTTTCGTATATACAGGCTGACCATTTATATGGCAAGGGTCAATATATCCGTTATTATACCACATAAGAGAAAAAATTGTATACGTTAATTATGGGTGTCCTAAGCTACATCTTCTAAAATTATTTTGACAATCACAATGTAGCCCATAAGTCGTTTGCGATACAAAGATTCTTTCTGTTTTGAACACCTCGTATCTTATTGCGTTTTTAAAATTTTCATTGAATTATAATGCACGTTTATAGGCAAAAAAATTCAATAGCGTTCATCGTTTTCGAGTTAATTTAACTATTTTGCAGATTTTCACGATTTAACACATATCAAAAATTAGGATACGACGTATTTACCAATAGATATCAGAATCCCATGAAAGCGACACATTCAAAGAAGTTTTTGTTTATATTATTCGTCAAGAAAAACGAGATGCCTTATACAGGGCGCTATCAAATTGTGACTGATTTGACAAATTCAAACTGCCATAAGTGAATTTTTACAAATCGAACAGCCTTTATTTTGTGTTTCAGAAGCGAAGGACATGCCCTCTGCTTAAAGTTGTGTATAACACCTACAAACTCTAGTTTTGAAAATATTTACTTTAACAATTGCATACCATGCTTCGATCAGATTCTGTGATTATTTAGTTGTTAAAATATTTAAATTATCCTTGGTACAAAAAGGTAAAAAATAATTACCTTGATTATCTACGTTTACATGTTCATAATATGTAAGTAGTTGATCAATTGTTTTCACAAATGTCAAATGAAACTTTAAAGTGGAAGACTTAAGTAACGTTCCTATTTCTGATCTTGTGGTATGAAAATATGAGTATTCTTTCACATGTATTAGTGAATTTTTATTTAAAAAAATTCACTAATAGAGAGGTATCGATGGTGAGACTTTGTAAAAAAATTTCAAATGAGCGCGAACTAGGGCCCCTAGAACCCATATCCGGTTTCAATTTATATATATATATATATATATATATATATATATATATATATATATATATATATATATATATATATATATATATATATATATGTATGTATGTATCTCTCTGTGTGTGTGTGTGTATCCTTCCAATAGTTAACCGATTTCGATGAAACTCGGCAAAAGTGCCTTTGTTTTATTAATGCTTTGGATGAGTTCGTTAGCCAGGAAAATCGGACAGGGTTTTCCGAGAAAAATTTTGAGTTTTCTATCGAAAAAAAAATTTTTCTCCGAAAATTATAAAGTTGTTTTAATGAAATTTAACATCTATATTGCCTTACTACGCACCAAAATTCAACTTTCTAAGTTTATAGAAAATTGAGTTATTTAAATTTTAAATTTTCTTTGGAAAGTTATTTCAATGAAATTTGGTGCGCATCTTGCCTTAGGAAGGACCTTACTACGTACCAAAATTAGACTTTCTAGCTTTATAGAAAATTGAGTTATTCAAATTTGAAATATTTAATAAAAATTCACTACCATAACGCACTTGCTGCGTCCCGGACTTGTTTTTCTTTATTTCCACTGGTTCAAATTTACGTGAAAAGTTATGAAAACTGTTCAAATTTTTTGAATCTTAATTACAGAGTAGGCATATAGGTAATTTAAATTTTATAGCTTCTTTTAGCTTTTTTTTTTGAAAAGTAGTCAGTAGTCGCAGAATTTTTTTTGTGTTTCTATAGAAATCATTGTCCGTAAAACTTTGTGAAATTTCCGTATTTCATGATAAATGTTTAATAAGCTATTGTAAACAAAAGGTTTTCGGATTTTCGTGAAAAATTGTTTGCAAATTTTCATTTTTTTTTGTGTAGATATTTCGTCGAAAATCTTTTGTTAAATAATTATATCTTGGTGGATGGGTATATATCTTGAAGAGGTTCGTTTGCCAGGGAAAATAGACAAGTTGTTTCCAGAACATTCTAATTTCATAACTAAACATTGAATGAAAGGCTTCTCTCCAGACAACAAATTTATTTAAAATATACATTCCGACACGTTTCGACACTCTAAGAGTCTAAGATTAAGATGACCTCTTAGAGTGTCGAAACGCTTCGGGAAGTATATTTTAAACAAATTTGTTGTCTGGAGAGACGCCTTTCATTCGACGTTTAGTTATGTCTATCCCAGACTGTATGACGTTCAGAAATGAGTTCTAATTTAATTTTTGGAACAATTTGGCGCTTTTTCAAACAATAAATTTATTTTGATGAAGTTGTTTCTACTCTATCGGTTATACTGGTAACCAAATATGATGCCTGCTTTCAATAAAAAGAGACATGTTTGGTATTAAAAATATGTTTATGAAAACCTACTATTATAACGCACTTGCTACCTCCCGACTTTTTTATACCTATACATTCACATTCACACACAATTTACATTATAAAATGTTTACTTGTTTTAGGTAACCCAGATATTCTGATTTGCGGTAACTGCAGAGAGATGTTCACTGAGCTTCATGATATTTTAGAACATAAGAAAACTTACTGCAAATTGCGTTTTACCTGCAAATGTGACTCAAATAAATCTAGTAAGTATACCAAAACCTATTTCTTTATATTTGATTATACAGGGCTTTCATTAATTCCCGAACCCGACGTGACCGCTTAAGTTAGGCAACTCGGCATACACGGTTGTACAACCTGATTTAATGAAATCCCTAAGATGCCAGTGTTGTCTCATATTTCCTTTGGGGTTTTATAAAAAATATAAAAATTATAATAAGGTGAAACAGTAAATGTCTTCAATGTATTTTTTATTTAGTATTTTTAACAGCAAGTCTGTTCATGTATAGTTTACTGTTATTGATTGTTAAAAAATAAATTAAAAACAATAAAATATTACTTTTATTTTGTATAGATATCAAAATTTTGTAATGTACGTCAATAAACTAAGGTCCGATTATTTAAACTTCTAATTTACGGTTTTAGGAATGTGTATTGAGTAATATTGAACAAATATGTACCTGTTTGGGCAGATTACCGACGAACAGATTTGGTAAGGATTCGTTCCATGCGATGTTGAATATCGTCAACAACAAAACCTTAACATACCTACACTTTTAACTTACGTAAAAACGGAAAGAAAATGCTAAGTTTTGATAAAAATTGTTTATTTTTATTGTCCAACAGATGGAAAATTATTTGAAGAAGGTAAACACTGATCGAACTTGGAAAATGCACAATATACATGCAAAATAACCGTCAAAAGGAATTGAGGGCCAATGGACTGAACTGTCAATTGTCAATTGATTTAGTAACTTGAGGGTCCCTAGTCTAGTGGTTTTTTTGGTTACTCTTTGGACTGCCAACTCATAAAATCATATTCCACTAAGAGAGAGAGAGAGAGAGAGACAGAATCCGGTCACGTGGGGTTCGGGAATTAATGAAGGCCCTGTACATTTAAATATCGATAGATTTGTGACCTCTTACGATAATTTTCATAAACAGATGTCTTACAATGTTATCTATTGACAAAATAATGACAAACGGCAATGAAATAATAATTGCAATAGTAGTACCAAACATGTAATAAGTATAAGAAAGCCAATGGTAACACAAAAAAAAACACGCGATATACACTACAAAAGTCTATATGCAGTATTATCGTTATACAAGAGTTAAAGATGAACACAAACTATACAAAGATTTTGAGAGAGAACATGTGTAATTTTTTGAAACGAAATTAAGGTGTGTGTGTGTGTGTGTATGTGTTGCATAAGGGATGGTTTTAAATTATAAATTTATCAACCACACACTCTTATCCCAAAGTTTTATTCCGATTCGTAGCTACACTCAGTAAGACAAACTTACATGTTGATTTTAGTGAATTTTCATTTAAAAAAATCACTAATAGAGAGGTATCCGTGGTAAGACTTTTGGAAAAAAAATTAAATATGCGCGAATTAGGGCCTCTAGAGCCCATATCCGGGGTCAGTTTCAATGTTTATATATATATATATATATATATATATATATATATATATATATATATATATATATATATATATATATATATATATATATATATATATATATATATATAATATGTATGTATCCAACCGCTAACTCAAAAAATACCCAATTACCTTGATTTTGTTAGTGGCTTGGATAAGTTTGTAGATGGGCGCCGTGCGTCTAATTTTTCTTAGAAAAAAATGTAAAGAAAATTTTGAAAACGCAATGTTTTTTGAAATATTGAAGTGTTTCGAATGAAAATTTGCACATATATAGTAGACGTTACGATATAGCTGTAAACTAAATTTCAAACTAAATGGCATACGAGGACAGGAGTTATTAAAAAATCAAAATTATAAATGAATGAACAGTCTAAGATATCAGTTCAAATTTCATACAGCATTTCCCACGTTCAATGTTGATAAGGATGATTAGACTGTGAATGCGTTTTAAGTAGATAATTCAAATAGAAACAGTCACCTGACAATTAAATATAAAGGAGCCGGGTTGTCAGATTTAATACAATTTCATTTGAATCTTAAAATGTAAAACATATGGTAATGACACATATTGGTACTTATTCATGACAAATAAAAGTTCGTCAAGAAATTAATCCAGCCAATAAACTGCCGACGCCGAAATGCGAGACACTCAGCGTGTTATTTACATTTATTAAAACTGAAATGTTTTGTTATATTACAGAATATACCAAATAGAAGTTTCACTTCAATGAAATGGTTTAAAACTAGAAGTTCAGTACTAATTTGCGACGCTTCAGCGCCAGTAGCATTATAATCCAGAAATCTATTTACTTTTAAATATCAATCTAACCTCAAAACATTCGAAGATTCGTTATTATTGTTTATGGTTTCATTTTGCAAAGCATCCTTACATGGAGTGTTAGCTACTAGCCACGTTTGTTGTTATAAAGCTCTTTATTATTATATCTCTACATATTATGTTAGAGTTGTTATTAAAAAGTGGTCTTTTGATTTGGTCCTAAAGTTTCTGACACAATTGTTGATCAAATGTAAGTAGCACATGCTTATCGTTATGTGTGTTCTTCAATATTTTTAATAACCTGGCAAGTGAAACAAATACTAACTTATACTTATTGGTTCCAGTATCACAAAAATTTCGGGACGCAGCAAGTGCGTTATAGAAGTGAATTTTCATACACTGTTAGTAAGATATACTATTAAAACTAATTGTTTAAATTTAGATCAGTTTTAGAGCCCTAGTTAGCGATTATTTGAAAAAAATTATGTTTTATATGGAGCTACTAAATTCAAATTTGGTCTTAGATATAATATGTAAATACTACAAGTGTGTTTAAAAAAATTGTCTTACAAATTTGATTAAAGTTACAAAAGTTTTTCAGAAAACAACTAATTATTTACAAAGGAAATGTACCTCTCAAATTATAAATAAGACAGGTATTTATCCTTATTAATTGTTTGGATGGTTTTGTTTTAGTCAACCCATCCAGTTTTTGCAAACAATAAACAACAAAAAAGGTTTTATTAAAACAAAACGAAGCTCAATATGTTATTTTTCTTTAATTTATTACCCACGTGCGTTTACATAGGTGTTACTAAGGTTCAAGATTGAAGATTCTGGCTTAATGGGAAATTTATTGAGCTATCGGATTTGAAATATTTTTTAGAAAATTTTCTACCATAACATAAAAAACCTTTTTTGTTCTTTGTTGTTTGCAAAAACTTATAAGTTGACTAAAACAAAACCATCCAAGCAATTAATATGGAAAAATACCTGTCATATTTATAATTCGACAGGTACATTCCCTTTGTTATTCATTTATTTTTTCTGAAACCGTTTGCAACTTTAATGAAATTTGTAACACAATTTTTGTAAAGGCACTTGCAGTACTTACATATTATATCTAAGACCAAATTTTAATTTAGTAGCTCCATATAAAATATAAATTTTTTCAAATAATCGCTAACTGGGACTCTAAAACAGATATCCAAGGTCCATTAAATTTAAATAATAATATATCTTACTAATAGTGTACAATTATTATGAAAATTCACTACCATAACGTACTGGCTGCATCTAGAGTCTTTTCGTGTATATAAATTTACTAGGCTTGCAACTTCTTGAAAATAAAATCGATAACAAAATGGATACATATAACCTCTATCTAACGCAAACAAAATTATTACCTTCGTGTAATCCATACAGACCTTACATATACATACATACAGGCTGCACCAACAGTGCGTTCAAGTTCGATATTTATTTATTTATTTACTTATTATCATAAATCGTACAACATGTCTACACAATAAGCCTGAGGCTTGTGCTGTATATTAACATAATTTAATGAAATTCCATCAAAAACTGCTTTAAAACTTCATCCAAATGTAACATACTTCTAATTTTGACATACCAAATTTGTTTGGCTTCTACTTGTTCCATCTAATGACTCAGTCTTTGCCTTCACTCTTCATTGATTTTAATCGTTTCCCAATACCTTCTAAACTAAAATTCTTTGTTTATAACCGATATTTTCATCCAAATTGTTAATTTTGAATTTAACTAAATATGACAAATTATTATTAATCAATAATAAAAAAAATTGAACAAAAATTGCGGGTACTAACGTTAACTACAAACTAAAATTATTTTTGCATATCCTGGGTGTTGCATAACTTAGATACAACCCAATCTTAACTTTTTAATTGGTACACCCTGTATATTGTTTCACTTTTGAATTTCTCTTATTTTGCCGATTCATCCAGTGTATAGTTGTTGGGGTATATACAAAGTCGTGCAAAAGTTATGGCCATTTTTCTGAAACATCGGAGGCACGTTTGACGGTCTGTATATTCAGTAATATGACAGCACGCCAAACTCTCTCTTGTCAAAATTCTAAAAAGTGTTCTTCTTTAAACTTCAATCAATAAAGAAAGAATTCCTTGGAGACAGTATACAGGGTGAGTAAAAACACAGGAGTCAAGTTGTCTCGAGAAATTCAAATACAACACTCTTTATATTATATTCAATTACGATACACCAACAAATGTTCTTTCAGTTTCATGAGGTATTCACTATACCTAAAACCAGCATTTATTGAGATATTGTTTTTTTTTTTTTAAGAAAAAATGTATGTCTATACACAGGAAAGAATTGGTGTACTATTTTTGAAACACCTGTATAAATTTTCCTGGCTAGACTCCTCTCAGTGTGATTGTTAATCGTCTGTTGGGGTATATGAAGATTTATATTAAGATCTAGGTTCACTTCTTCTCAAAACCTAGTACTTAATCCGACCTCGTTTTGTTATTTCAGAAAACTTGCAAATGTCGGCTTGTTTCAACTGCGACATATTCCTTAAAGAATGTATTGGTACCAATATAAAAAAGCATGGAGAAAAAATATTCCTCGAATAAAAGTAATAACTAGAGGAGAAAATTTAATGGAAAAATTTGACAACCATAAATTTAAGACTATTTGATATAGTGATGTTGAAAAAAAAATTAAAGCTGAAATTAAAATGTACCAAATCACGGAAAATTGTGATAACCATGATATAACAACTACACAAAAACAGTAAAAACTTGTTAATTAAGTAGTCTAAATGACCCCTGTTTTGCTCAGCACATAAGTTTAAGCGAGTTACAAAAGAATAGTTAGCGTCTCGTAATACACTTAAATTAATATTATGAAATACACGGATACATGGATACTTGCCTTCATATTTTCTGTTGTCGACGGTTGTGTCTGATAAGCTAAATTTTTACATCACCCCATTAAAAGATGTCCATTTTTGTTAGATCGGGTACCCTAGGCGGCCATGCTCCCGGCCATTCTCTCCTAATCCAACGTTATGGAAAATGTTGGTTAAGAAAAGCGTGAATGTTAGCTCTATGATGAATTGGGGCACCGTCATGCATAAACCACATATGATCACGTATGCTAACAGGCAGTTAGTCTAATAATGGTACAGTCTTCTCTTAGAAGCTGAAGCTATATCTGTGCAGTGAGCCGTTCTTCAAAGAAATACCGACCGATGACAAAGTTTTCAATAATTTTACCACAGACGTTAGAAGACTACTTTACTAGTCGCGTGAGTAAAGTGAAGGTTATCAATAGAATAGTAGTGAAAATTATGTCTGTTAACATGTCCGTTCTTATGAAGTGTTACTTCATCAGTGAACAACACAAAGTTGAAGGATCTTGCATGTCTTTGGATTTGTTGCTATGCCCAGTGACAAAATGATAGTTGTCTTTGATGATTATCATTGTACAGTCTTGGAGGTTTTGAATATGATATGGGTTACATTTGTTTTCACGTAAAATTCGTAGAGCAGAGGCCTTACTGATATCAACTAACCTTGCTATTTTTCTTGAGCTGATATGAGGGTCTTCTACCACTTTCAAGTTTACTATCAACTCTTGCGCTTCGTTCAAAACAGGCTTGGTTCTCTCAGTTGTCTTGTATCCTGCGTTCTCCAGTTCGTCAAAACGTCGCATCAGTCTTTCAAAAGCGCTTCTGTGTGGTTATCTTCTATTGGGATATTTCTCATGATAGATTCTTGTCGCGAATAAACCGTTTTGTTACTTGCTTCTAACACATAAACCATATCAATCTTTTTTTTGTCGAGAGAAATTTATTTTAGCGTTTTGTTATAATTCAAATACGAGATAACTACTCAATAGTTTAAGTTATGGTTTGACAAGTAAATCAATACATTGTTTATTTTGCATAGTTACGATATAATACGCTAATTAGTTCCTGTGTATAAATGTACCTTTTTTCTTAGAAAAACACCAAATATCTCTGTAAATAGTGATTTTAGGTACAGGGAATACTTCATGAAATTGCAAGAATATTTGTTGATGTATCGAAAATGATTATAATATACAGGATCTTGCATTTGAATTTCTCGACAAAACTTGATTCCAAGGAATTCTTTCTGTATTGATTGAACTTGAAAGAAAAACACTTTTCAGATTTTTTGCATGATAATGTGTTGCACGCTAACATATTGATAAAGATGCAGACCATCAAATATGCAAATACATGTCAAATAACTTATGCAACACCCTACATATCCAAAAATAATTTTAGTTTGTAGCTAGCATCAGTACTTGCAAGTTTTGCTCCAAATTTTATTGAATAATAAAGGAGATATTGAACTTGAACGCACTGTTAGATCACCCTGTACATACATACATACTTGCTTTCACTCATAATTTCACACATGCAATCCAAGCATACCTACATAATCCATACATTAATTATCCTGATTACAATGCTATTTGTATACAGGGTTTCTCACCGCCGCCGTTCGTTAGAAGTTTTCGTGGTTAGAAATAACTTAGAATTCTGAATTTTTGGACTCCTGGGTTATTCAAAATTCCCTTTCATTTTAAAATATTTTCAAGGTCATACCACTTCCAGTTATTCCGGAAGTCGCCATTAACTTTCTTATTTTAAATAGAACACCCGGTATATTATTCCATTTTTGGATTGCTGAGAAAATTTCATGATGGGTTTCATCAGGTTTCCCTATACTTATTTTTAAATGTTTCTTAGATATCTTGATTCTTTTGATAATTTTGAAAGAGGTAGCCTTATTTTCAACACTGTGCCTTTCACCGATTTTGGACTATATGTAAACGCTTCTGGGGTAGACGGAAGCAAAAGAATTATACTTTAGAAATCCATGCTCACAATTGATGTATCGCATACAGGTGTCCCGAATTCTATGACCAATTACATCATTTTCAAAGTTGAAAAAGTTTGTTATTTCAAATATAACAACCCTATATATTATTAGATGGTCGGATGAAGAATTTGATTCTGAATCGATTCGCTATAAGGTTCTCTATACCTATTTCCAGCGGTTATCTGGTGAATCCATATTTTTTATTTTAATGTAATTTTTGGCAGAAACGGAAACATCGTTAGCTTTCCAAAACTAAATGAACATGACGCAAACGGCAGAAATTAACTTTAATTGGAACTTGAAAACAAAAACAGAAACTCAACAACATTTTAAACGTTATGACAAATGAAAAACATGAAACAATTGGAACATAATGACAAGAAATTGTAAATGAATGTAAAATTACAATAATTGTGATATATGACCGCCATTTTGGTACATACACTGCATAACTCTGTCATATACTCCTCGCGAAACAGACCTCCGAAGTTCGTGTGGACTGTTTGCTCTGTCACGTGGAGGTATAGCATTTAAGAAATCACCAGCAAACCCTCTGAGTATCTCCAGATATCTAGCCCCATTCAAATTTTCATCATACACTTGATATGTCACTCTATTGTCCATAAGTAAACAAAAAACATTAAAACTAAAGTGGTCCTGGTGATTTTGTTCCCTTATGACATGTGGATTTTTTTGTGCCCAGTAGTGATTATTCCGGCGATTTATAATTCCTTGCCTGCTGAATTTGGATTCATCAGTCCACATAATCTTATAAAAAAATCTCGGATCTTCGGTCATTTTTATGCACATGAACTCGCAAAAGTCGACTCGTCTTGCCTCATCACCAGGACGTAATCCGTGCACAGTTATTTCAGAAAAAGGATGCATTTTATGTTTTATTAATATTCTGTGGATTGATGCTCTTGAAATACCCAACTCCAGCGCTGCTCCTGAAGTTGAACTACGTGGATAAGCTTGAAAATAATCCAATACATTCACCTCGTTATCTTCATTATCTATTACGGGCTTTAGGTGATGTCGCGTTGCCCTTACACTGCCAGTTTCCATAAATCGAGCTTCGATTCTTGCGAATTTCCCGGGAGTAATTGTTGGTAGGTCCGGATATCGTTCGTTAAATAATCTGCATGTTCTTCTGACAATTCGTCCACATTCACCATGCGTATAAAACAAATTTAACATATCATTATTGGAATATTCTTCAATATTCTCCATTATAAACTGTACCTTGTGAGATAATACTGCTTTGACATAAAATCAGCATTGTTTCAAATCCTGTCAAAATCAAGGCTTATTAGAAAAGCAAGCGATGTTTCGGTTTCTGCCAAAAATCACATTAAAATAAAAAAATATGAATTCACAAGATAACCGCTGGAAATAGGTATAGGGAACCTTATATCGAATCGATTCAGAATCATATTCTGCATCCGACCATCTAATAATATATAGGGTGTTACATTTGAAATAACAAACTTTTTCAACTTTGAAAATGATGTAATTGGTCATAGAATCCGGGACACTCTGTATGCGATACATCAGCTCTGAGCATGGATTTCGAAAGTATAATTCTTGTGCTTCCGTTTGCCCCAGAAGCGTTTACGAATAGTCGAAAATGGGTGAAAGGCACAGTGTTGAAAATAAGGCTACATCTTTCAAAATTATCAAAAGAATCAAGATATCTAAGAAACAGTTGAAAATAAGTATAGGGAAACCTGATGAAACCCATCATGAAATTTTCTCAGCAATCCAAAAATGGAGAATATACCGAGTGTTCTATTTAAAATAAGAAAGATAATGGCGACTTCCGGAATAACCGGAAGTAGTATGATCTTGAAAATATTTTAAAATGAAAGAGAATTTTGAATAACCCAGGAGTTCAAAAATTAAGAATTCTAAGTTATTTGTAACCACGAAAACTTCTAACGAACGGCTGCGGTGAGACCCTGTATATTATAACACAATTCTCAATATTACACATTTTTTTAAATTCCTTTTGGACGAATTTAGGTGTAGAAGTGGAAATAAAACAAGCTATAAAACTCAGTGAAAACGTTTGTCTTGTCGAATTCTACAAAGTAGAGGAGAAAACAGAGATTATGAGAAATAACAATAAATAGAAAGTCACAAAAATGAGATTGTGTATATAAATGATGATATATTAAGGGACGAGAGAAAAATTCAAAAGGAATTAAGAAAAGTAGCAAACAATGAAAGAGCGAATAGTAAAACTGTTAAGATGGATTATAAGAAGCTAATAGTTGAGAGACAGCTGTGGAAATGGAATGAACAATATGTTCTGCTGGTTAAACAAAAGACAGACAGTGGTAGCGTATATGCGGCAAAAAATTGGGTAATAAAGACTGGAATAAGAGGACGGAACAGGCGACGAAAAGGACTACGAATATGGAGAAAGATATTGACGTAAAAATAACAGCTAAAGAATCATTAGGAAACACGAAAAGAGCAGTCGCAAGTACCAAGAAAAAGGAATAACATAGTGAGCAAACAACAAAAACGCAAGAGAAGTCAAAAAACACAAGTATTTAAGTCTAAGTACGTGGAACGTAAGGAGACTGTACGAAGAAGGTGCTTTAAATAACTTGATTACACAAATTAATTAAAATAACATGCAATAGTGGCATTACAAGAAACTAACTTGAAAGGAAACAATAATCAGAAGGTTAGAAACTATATCTTGTTTACAAGTGGTAGTGATAGTAGGAGATACGGAGTTTGATTTTTAATAAACGAAAAAGTTACAAGGAAAAGTTAGAAGTTTCAAGTATCAAGATCAGACAAATTTCTCTATAAGAATTAAGTTAGAAGATTAAAAAGTATTATAATTTTTTATGGTTCAACATAAGAAAAAGAAAAGGAAGTGAAAGATGAATATTATGAGAAGCCAAAAAAAACGAAAGAAGATATAACTAAGCCTGATGTGATACTCTTGATGAGAGACGCAAACGCGAAGGTAGACAGAGAAGACATATATAAGTCAATAACAGCAAGTGAGAGCAAACATAGAATGAGTAAGAACAATGAAGTAAGGTTGATATCTCTAGCAATATAACAGAACAGGAAAATAACGAGTACACACATATAGGGGAACATGGATAATACCGGGATGAAATAAAACAAATCAAATAGATCACTTGTTAATAAAGAAAGAACACTCTCGGCTAGTTATCAATGTGAAAACGTGTAGGGGTGTGGAAGCTGATTCAGACCACTTCTTGGTGAAAACTATTCTGTGATTCCCAGATACGTTGAAACAGACGCAAAAAGGGAGGGCAGAGACTATGTATATTGTAAAATATCTACAAAAAGAGAGCCCTGAACTGCTTAAAGTGTGTAAACACGGAATTATTTACTTTGATTTGAATTTCTTCATCAGTCATCAGGTAAAAAGGAGAAAGTTTATCTTGACTCAAATTTTATGATACACTCACCAGGTTAAAAGAAACTCACTTGTTCGACGAAACGAATCTCCAGCTGGTCAAGTCAGGCCTTAGACTAGGCCCGGTGCTTAACAAGTCCTCTGCGATAGCAATTAAAAGAACTGTGGCTTGATTGGAAGCCGCTTATGTCGCTCTACAAAAGCGTCGGGACCGGTAGCAACAAGTGTCTGGACACGGGGAGCAGTGTTAGCTCCCAGAAGGCATGTAGGAAGCTTACAACAGCACGCTGACGCCGCTGGTAACAGCTCGAAGTCCTTCAGAGAAGTGTTAGTTCTCAAGAAACTAAGAAGGCAGTGGGACAGTAGTCGTGAGAAAATAGCGCGAAGACGAAATGAAATACCAGAAGGGAAAACAGAAACCCCTGCAATTTGCAATAAAAACTGCTTAGAAAAACTTGCCCTGTATATGAAAGAAAATCTGCAGACTTACCGCTTCTGACTGTTAAAAACGAATTTCACGCATTATTAATTTCAAACAAAGCACATTAACAAAGCTTAAAAAGCAAAAGCACATGGTACTTGCAGAGAAGCGGGGACTTTAGTCTTCTTAGGTAAAGTCCTGACGACTTCCCCTCAAAATTTTGCTTATATAGGAATACTACCCCTTACATGGTTACTTTGTTCACGCGGGACTGATTTTGAATCTCATTGGCCGAAACCTGTAACGACATTCTCACTTGTCATGAAAGGGGAAAACCAATGCGTAGAATAAATCCACAGACCTGCATATCCTCGGTTTGGAAGTGCCCTTGAATTGCTAAACAACCCAGCGTTATATACCCTTGCCTAAGGTCGATAGTTAGGGTTTGTCTTCAGAATGCGGAATAGACTCGCCCGTTGGCCAAATACAAGTGCTTCATTCTCTTCTGAAATATTCGAGAACCTTCTGGAAGTTTTTTATGTTGTCTGTTTACTCGGAAATTCATTTAAATATAACGATATTTTTTTCGCCTATATACCTTTCAGTTTACAGATGCTTAATATTATATTGCATTAAGGCGAGGTCAGTACAGAGTTACGGAGGCGAATAAAAGGTTTTTTCATAAAGATTTCCTAATTAGATGTTTATTAGTGGCCCATTATTACTCGAGCATTAATTACTAATAAGCTTTCCCAGATATTGTTTGTTGGCTTAGCAAGAGCATTACGGAAGTGAAAAGCTGATCGTAACAACTTCGCATCACGAAGCTAACTTCTACCTTAAGCTGTTTTCGCCGTATATATTGTTAAATACAAATTGTACAGAACCGACAACTTTAAGCTGATTATACCTTAAAATTTTTCTTAAAAACTAACTATTTCTGTTTCTCTGTCAATCTTAAAACATGGTGACACGAAAGATATGTTTTCAAAAAATGTTTGGTTTCTTATGGCATAAAATCACAAATTTTATATTTTGAGCAGTTGGATCAGATCAGGGCCGGTGTAATTCAAGGTTTATGTATTTTATCAGCAAATTTTCTTGTAAAATAAATTTTTTAGCGTTTTTCTGGAGATCATTTTTTGTCAATTTTTTGTGAAATATTGGTAATTATTAAGTAGCGTTTAATCAATTAATGTGAAAACAATGTTTTTGAAAAATTCTTTTCGAGTTTTCATGAAAAATATTGTTTAGCTAATTTTTGTGTAAAAAAACTTTTAAACAAATTTTCATTAAAAGATTTGGTAATTACTTGCTTTTCGCAGATGTGTTCGATTTTTATGAAGTTTTGTATACGGCCGTGTTTTATTGCGTAGATGACGATAATTACAATAAAAATGAACGCAGAAGCAAAGTTTTGGAGTTATTTAAATATCTTTTTGTAGGAAAAGTTGTACTCACTTTTACGACATGCTCTGAAGCATATCGCGGTCCACATGGCCGATATAAATATACTTATGTAATGCGTTAGTACCTTATTTTACTGAACAAATTAACTTTTCATGCATTGATTGTTGTTGCCCTTACTTGGTGAAACTTGTCCATACTGCATACAGACTTGGAGAATACTTCTCTGGCTTTACTGTTGGTTTTTAGTGGTGAAGGACGTAGCCAGCGCGTGAGCTAACTGTAGCAAGTGGCCCTTCGAATTCTGGAAGTTCTAGGATGTTCTTCAATGCTTCTGTGACTATAGTTTCGCTGCTTGACAGCATTTTCAGACAGATTAAAATTGAATTAGTACGAAATCATGACAACTACAAATAAATATCTGTTGCTATGTTATGATATGATGTTTTGATCAAAAAATGTTATCAAATTGAAAATAAAATGAAACACAGATGACAGATGAGGTTTTCAAAATGTCTATGTGATGTATGTCAATATTTAACATAAAAACTAGAACTAGCCTATAATAACTATGATAACAGTTACAACAATAAAATAACTAAACAATAACAGTATAAAAGTAGTCTCTATACAACGAAAATATCGACATACATCAACTCATTATTTTATTACAACTTTTTTGAAATAATAGTTAAATTTATTTTCTTTGACATATTTAATTAGAAAGAAGAATATCCAAGAAAGGGAAATTCATTAAATCAGTTTGCTCGTTTAAAACAAGGTAGTTATTGTCGTGTGTGTGCCTTTTGACTTCTAAAGCTTCAAAAAAGTCTAGTTTACGTTTGTCATTATAAAAATGTTGTGGTTGTATGCGGTTATTTATTGTAGGTCTATGTTCGGTATCAATAATATGTTTTGCAAATGTAGATTTGTCAGCGTGGTTATTTCTAAATGCAGAAATATGTTCTTTGTATCGGGTGTTAAAATTTCTAGAAGTTTGATCTATGTAGACTGCGTTACAATGTGTACAAGCTAATTTATAAACTCCAGCTTTTGTCAAGAAACAAGATTTTTCTTTCGCGTTAAATAACAAATCACGCGTCGTGTTGTAAGATTTAAAAGCTACCTTTGTATTTGTACAAGTGTTTAAAATTTTTGAAATGTTTTCTGAAATGGTTCCAAAATAAGTTATCGAAACATATCTGTTGTCTTCTTTGTCTCTAATATTTGGATAAATTAAATTAATCGCTAATTTGTATTCTTTTCTCTCTATCATTTTATCTATTATTTTAACAGAGTAGCCATTATTAAATGCTGTTTGCTTAATTATTGAAATTTCTTTTTCAAAATTGTTTTGCGACATAGGTATTGAAAATGCACGATGTATCATAGAATGATAGGCTGACAGCTTTTGTGAAAAAGGGTGACATGAATCGTATGGTATGGTTGTGTCAGTGTAAGTTGGTTTCCTATATATTGAAAAATCAAATGAATTATTTTCTAATTTTCTAATTCTTAAGTCTAAAAAGTTTATACAACTGTTAGCTTCTTCTTCTAAAGTAAACTTAATATTTGTGTGAAAGCTATTAATAAAATTTAAAAATTCATTTAATTCTGTACGACTACCTTGAAAACATGCTAAAATATCATCTACGTATCTGTACCAAAAGACAATATTATGTGAAAGTTCTGATGTTAAAATTTGGTTTTCTAAGTTTTCCATAAATATGTTGGCTAATAAAGGTGACAACGGACTACCCATAGGCAGACCTTCATTTTGCATATAAATTTTATTATTAAATTTACAATAGTTTTGTTTTATACCTTCATTAAAAAGATTCATTATTTCTTGTCTTTTTATGACATTTACGTTCTTTTCTATTAAAACGTTTTCTAATAGAGGTAAACATTCTTTAGGGTGTATCTTAGAATACATGCTACAAACATCAAACGAGACTAATTTACTATTTGTGGGAATAATTAAGTTACTTAATTTTTGTGTAAGTTCATGGTTTAGTTGTTGAAAAAAATTATTACAAGCTTTTGCTTCTTGCAATAATGTCACACTTCAAAATGTATGATCTGAAGTTGGTTTTATTTTTATGTCAACGTCAACTTAGGATCGAGTATCGGTAAAAAGAAGGGAAATCTGCAGAGCAACGTAAAGAGCATAGGGCGTCCACGTACTATATGAACATGAAAATATAATAAGAGCCATACAATCTTTTTTAGCTTGATATAAAACAAACGATCCTCGAAAATGTATAAATATGACAAAAATAAAACAGCTTGCGCTTTTCCTACCAAAAAATCCAAATAACTGTAAGAGGTTGCTTCTGCCATTATTTTTAGTGTGATTTTCGTTGTCTACGCTCTAAAACACGTCTGTGTACAAGATTTCATTAAAACACATGTGCGGAAAGAAAACAATTACCAAAGATTTTTATATAATTTTCGTGTAATTTGAGACCATTTTTGTCGAAAAAAATGGTGAATTTTCGTAAAGGAAATGGCTTGAAATTTTTCGTTTTAAAACTTTTTACGAATGTTTTTCAAAAAGCTCTTTGTGAATAAGTATATCTTAGCAGGTGTGTAAATCTCTTGAACAGATTGGTTGGCCAGAAAAACTGGACCAGTTTTTTTGAGGAAATATTTTTACCTTCTCAAACAAAAAATTTATTTTGATGAAATATTCCACATGGTTTCCACCATAAAAGTCACACTATCTATCAAATCTGAGATATTTTATTAAAAAGAAAGATACATTTTTACGGAAATTAGCTACCATAAGGCACTTGCTGCGTCCAGGCTTTTTGTTAGGTTTCAATGAAAATACAATTTTAATTAGTTAACCATGTTTTATACAAATGCTTCTCTCCTCATTATAAAGTAATAAAAAATGGTTAAACAAGTATATCTGCTGAACATGGTGGCAACGGGGTGCAGATAGAGGAGAATATTTCATTCACATTAATCAACCTTTTTGTTGCCATTTAGTCTTTGGTATGTTCCGAAACCTCTACAGCTGTTGTGTCGCCTAAAGTTGAACTAGGTCTACTTTTATATCTAGATTTAGAGGCAGATTAAATTGACCACCTGTGCCGGTGCGTAAATTTCCCTTCTCGTAATCCTTTAGTTACTCCAGCAAGTGGGGCTTTTTAATTAATTAGGTTTCAACCCTTGCCAAATACTTAATTAAGCCCCGCTGTTTTGTTCTTATTAGTGGATGATTAGAAAGTGCGATGATATCTGAACAAATTATCGGGAGGTCGGACGGTTTAAAAGGCATCGTTAGCAAGGGACTGGTTCTGCTGGCTTTTTCCCTTCGTCACGAATTAGTCTCGGCAAAGGAGACCTATACGTTTTCAAATTAATGTATTAGGTGTTTCACTTTAAATTGCTTCAATCTTCTTGGCTGGTTATACTAGAAGTATTTTTAAGCTGATTAATTATTAAGCCTGCTTTTCCCGCTCGAGTATTAGAGATCTTACTTCGGATAATTGAAACAGTAATATTATTGTACATATATAAGCAGTCTATTAAATTATATCTTTTCAACAAAAATAATTGATGGATATATACAGGCTGATTCACGTTAAACTGCCAGGCTACATATCTTGGTAACGAGTAGAAAATTTTCAGCTTTGTTAAAACCGACAATAGGCATGGATGCAAAATGATGAAAATGTTTTGTATCCTCCTACTATGTCGAAAATCATAACTACTGGACAATTGATAGTCCCTTTATTAATCTTATTTTTAAAGGGGTAGACATTGATCCAATCCAATCCATAGCAGGTGGTAGTGGAATTTTCCTTTATGTAATAGTAAAGGATTTTTTCACGCCCGAGGAGGTACCACCCCATACATCAAGGGGCCGGTGAAGTCCCAACGGACGTTTCCGGTTCTGGTGTATGAGTCGGTTTCCCTTATAAGCAAAAATGATGATGGCTCCTCCTTGTATAAAATATTCCGGAGGCAAAATACCCCTCCATTCGGATCTCCGGGAGAGGGGTGTACAGGGGGCGCCAACATCAAGATTTAACATATCCTTTTCGAATATATGTGGCCTAAATTCTAACCTGAACTCCGTCCACCATTTCCTCCAGGCTAACAGGCCCCAACTCCTCTTCCTCACGGAAACCCAAATCAGTGCCAAAACAGCCACTAATCACCTTAATTTCCCGGGGCATGAGCTCCTTACTGCCTTTAAATTGCATGGAGGCGTGTGCGCATACGTCCGTAGCAATCTACCCTGCACCAGACTTCCCAATTTAGAAGCTGGAAGAAAAGACATACTATGGATAAAACTCTCTCTCAGGGCTGCAACTAAATTCATCTGTTGCATTTACCGGTCACCTTCTGACAACAACTTTGTCCAGCTCTTTGACCACCTTTCTGAAAAAACCGACTATCTGATTTCTGAATATCCTTCCTCCGAGGTCACTATTCTTGGCGACTTCAATGTCCATAATAAGGAATGGTTAGAATCTTCAAAAACCGATCCACAAGGGAGAGCAGCGGAGGCCTTTGCAGTCAGCAATTCTTTGGCCAATATGGTACAGCAACCTACTTACTTTCCTCGTATCCCAACACACAGCTCAAATCCCTTGGATCTCCTTCTTACTACAAATCCTGAATGCTATAAGATATCAGTCACCGCCCCCCTTGGTCGCTCAGACCACGGCATGGTCACTGCTTCCTGTGCAATGCAACCCGAGGTCACACAGTCATCATACCCACGTATCGTTTGGCACTACAACTCCGCAAACTGGGACGAAATGCGGGATTACTTTTCCTCATTTCCATGGGCGTCTGTCTGCTTCTCTCATCCTGACCCCTCTGATATCTCACAAAACGTCACCGAAATTATCCAAGCTGGCATGGAATTATTTATTCCACGTACACAGAAAACCTCTTCAGCCACTCAAAAGCCCTGGTTCTCTAAATGCTGTGCCAAGGCCAGACTTGAAAAGGTCAAAGCCCACAAAACGCTTCTACACAATCCCAGTCAAGAAAATCGTCAAGCATTCAACGACGCAAGAAACCGCTATGTCCGCATTCTTTCTGAGGCAAAAAACTCGTTTAATAACCACATCAAAAACAAAGTCCTCTCAAGCTCCAACGGCGGCAAACCCTTCTGGACTCTTGCTAAGTCTATTGGGAATAATTTCTGCAAGAGCACGTTCCCACCTCTTGTCTCAGGTGATGAAATTGTTTCTACCGCCCTGGGCAAGGCTGAACTTTTTGCTTCGTTGTTCGCCGGAAATTCTACTCTCAACCCACCTCCAAATGTTCAACCACCAACAGTCCCCAATGTCGCGCATAAAATGACTGATATCATTTTCAAAACTAAAAAGGTACGAAAGATGTTCTCTTCTCTTAATACCAGGAAAGCCTCTGGCCTTGACGAGATCCCAGCAATTGTTCTCAAAAAATGCGCACCAGAACTTGCTCCTGTCCTGACTCGTCTGTTTCAGATATCTTACAATAAAGGCATATTCCCTAGTAACTGGAAAACTGCTCGAGTACAACCCATCCCCAAGAAAGGATCCAAAGCGCTTCCTAGCAACTACAGGCCTATTTCTCTCCTTTCAGTCATCTCTAAAGTGATGGAAAAGTATATAAACACCGAACTACTAAAACTCCTTGAAAAACACAGTCTAATCCACGACAGGCAGTATGGATTCCGTCAGCGCAGATCGACTGCCGACCTCCCTTCCTTTGTCACCCATTCTTGGAACAAGTCTATGGAACAACACGGTGAATCCCAGATTGTTGCTCTAGACATATCCAAAGCATTCGACCAGGTCTGGCACGCAGCGCTGCTTAATAAACTTCCGGCCTATGGCCTACCACCAAAACTTTGTACCTGGACAGCAAATTTCCTCTCCAACAGGAGCATATCTGTTGTTGTGGATGGCCATTCCTCTAAACTGTATCCAATTAATGCAGGAGTTCCTCAAGGTTCAGCTTTAGCCCCCACTTTGTTTCTTCTCCACATCAATGACCTCCTCTCTAGCACATCCAACCCAGTTCACAGTTACGCGGACGACAGCACCATCCACTCAAACATACAATATTCTAAGCCTGTCTCTTTAGCCCAATTAGATGAGGATCGCAGACTCATGGAGGGTTCTGTCTTCGCAGACCTCCAAAAAATATTAGACTGGGGAAGTAGAAATCTTGTACAATTCAACCCCACCAAAACTAAGTCTTGCTTTCTTTCTCACAAGAGATACAGCAGCCCTAGACCCATCACAATAAACAACCAAGTTATTCAAAGTAATGAGTCCTTTTCTCTTGTTGGCATTACTGTGGATCGAAATCTTAATTGGCACCAACATGTTACATCAATTGCAGAAGCGGCTGCTAAGAAATTGGGTTTCCTCTTCCGGGCTCGCAAATTCTTTTCACCAACTAATCTCTATACCTTATACACTTCACAAATAAGGCCAAACCTCGAATACTGCTCCCACATCTGGGGTGCAGCTGCCGCTTCTACACTCGCTATCCTGGACTCCATTCAAAAGAGAGCTATACGTCTCATCGGTGACCCTACCCTCACCCAAAGGCTTCCATCCCTTGCCCACCGACGTGCCGTTGGTGACCTCTCTCTCTTTTATAGATATCTGCACGGGCACTGCTCAGAGGAGCTTTCCTCCATAATTCCCCCAGCTGCTGCCCCCAGCAGATCTACCAGGGGAACAGAGCGAATGCACCCTTTTAATGTCCAGGTCACCAGACATAGAACATCCTGTTATGCCCGCTCTTTTGTCCCGAGGACTTCCAAGTTGTGGAATTCCTTGCCGGCACATGTTTT